>JACXGK010009661.1:0-19656 GCA_016801125.1 Novumbra hubbsi
CAGGGAAACAAGGTAAAGAAGCTCCAGTGTGAAAGAGAACAGGGAAACAAGATAAAGAAGCTCCGGTGTGAAAGAGAACAGGGAAACAAGATAAAGAAGCGCCGGTGTGAAAGAGAATAGGGAAACAAGATAAAGAAGCTCCGGTGTGAAAGAGAACAGGGAAACAAGATGAAGAAGCTCCGGTGTGAAAGAGAACAGGGAGAACAAGCTGAAGCTCCGTTGTAAAACAAAATAGAAAAGCGTCAGGTGGAACGAGGGCCAGAGGAGGAAGACTTGGCCTTGGATTTTCATATGTGCTCCGTCAGATTTGGGGAGAGGGGGAGGGAAGCACAGCGATGTTGCTGCAAGCACTACTTCTCTTACGGACTCCCAAAATATACTGTGCAGTAGACACATACAGACCGTCACTGCAGCGCTAAAGAGATAAAGGGAGCAAGAAGTGAGGAGGAGGAAAGCGAAAGACAAAGAAAGGGGGAGAGAGGTGAGAGGAAAAGAGAGTGAAAAGTCTGGTTAAATGTTCCCCAAGGCGTGACAGGTTAAGCCATTTGAGATAAGTGGACTCAGCACTATCTGACAGTAAGGGTCAATGACAGAGAATTAATCGGTATCATTTTCTGGCAATTTTGTAGCATGCAATAACTGATTTCGAACCAGCCGGTCGTAGCCAGAATCTAGTCTCAACTAAAGTGGGAGAGCTAAACTTGCCTGGGGTTAAGTTAAGGTAACACACTTTAAGCTTGGGTGAATAGAACCAGTGGTCGTTCATATAGGGCCTCGCAATCGTTACACATAATAATGGGATTTCACCGGTGTGCATGTGTGTGTGTTCCTGTGCCTTTGCATGCGTGTCTAAGCAATTTGTCCTTTTGCTGACCATCTATCTGTCAGTTTTCGGGCCATTCAAGGACAGTGTGCCAAATGCCTTTTGCATGGCTGAACCTCCCAGGCACCAAGCTCAACAGAGAACTGATAGAGAACACTGTCTGTCAGGAAACAAACAATAGAAGGTCATAGGAAATACACAAATCAACCCATAAAGACAAACAAATGATCACACCCACGCACACATTTACGTACTGGACTTTTTTCTTAGAAATGTTTAGTGTTCTCTATCAGATACCGAAGTCACAATTTGGGAGAAAGTTGTAGTTTTTTTTTTTTTCTCCAGTGTCCAAATATACTGAAGGTCTCGGTGTGTGAGCCACCTTACCTAGGATGACATACAACGCCTACTTCTCCACAGCCCCATGAATGCTGACACGGAGCGGTACCTCGCTAGCCGCTTTGCTGTTGACTTGGGCAGGCCGGCCATTTGATCGCCAAGACAGCCGGAAATCATTCCTGCAGGTTTGCACCGATAAGCAAGGCTGTTTAGGTGTAACATGAGGGGACGATACTGAAGCTGCTTGTCAACAAAGGCCTCTTCTACGGAAGTCAAATGTGCAGCTCACATTTAGTAAGCATCTTTCCATGGCCTTCTCACAAAAAATCTGTTTACAAATAAGTTTGGAGTTATTTCCAAATGTTCATACACATCCACAGAAAACAAAACAGATCAAACATTGATATTCCAGTGGTCAACCACAGGTTCGTAAACCCCAATATTGACCTGTTTGTATTGTTCCCCTTATCATTCATGTACATGCTGTTACCCACTGTACACACGTCACAATATAACAAATACAGTTCCCTTTTCCGTTTGATACTTTCCGTGCGTGGGAGACTTTTGTGTTTTTTAGACTCATTCCCAACTTTTGTAATCTATTCTTGCTATTCTATCTTTCATCACCTTCCCAATATGAACAAATGTTCCCTATGCCAGTGAAGCCATTTAGATATGATTAAGAAGACTGGAGATGTTAGGATGGTAGTGCAGGGAGGTGGAATGGAGCAGGGGAGAGAAGTAGAGGGGAAATTGAGGAAGTTGATGGGGGAGGTGTTTTGCTGTGTTGTGAGGTGCAGCTGGCCCCTTCATATCCACTATTGTTGCTTTCCACTCATACTGACTCAGCCCAACTCTTAGGGAGGGAGAGGAGATGAAAAGATTTGTGAAATCTCTTTCCTCTCTCTCCCTCTCTTTTTTTGTCACGGTGTTATGGAGGCCAGAAAATGTGCCAACAGGGTTCCTTTTTATAGTGTCCTTTTTCAACCCCCCCCCCCCCCTCCAGTCACTCTACACCTGAGAGGGACACCTGACTCTCTCACCCCTCTCACAAAATCCAGATTTTGAAAGTGGAGCATGATAAGCTGTGTCATTGAATTGTTGAAGACAGTTTGAGTGGCAACACAATGTCACTTCCACCCTAGCTGGTAGCCAAACCACAGAGTTTTATAGAAAAGGGGTAGGGCTTGACATGCAAATGAAGTTTCAGGGGGAGTCTCTTTCTTTCTAAGGCCGGCCCAACTGAAGACAGTTGCCCGGCAACAGCCCATGGAGGAGGGGGGAGTGGCCTAATCTTAACAACTGTTGCCAGAACTGAGCTCCCCTCTGTGTAAATGCGAGCCAGCCGGGGAGAGCGAACGACCAAGTGAGTGTGTGTGTGAGAGAGTTGCTGCATCTCTGCGTGTGTGTGAGAGGGTGAGATAGTCGCAGTGTGTGTGCGTGTGTGTGAGTTGCACTCTCACATAGGAGCTAAGCCAGCCAGTGCAGTTTTATAGATTGAACAAGCTTTCTCTCCTCCTTTTGTCTTGGACTACACCGATTCAAAACCCTGCAAATTGGACTATCAAATCAGGTCCGTCCCTCTTTCTATGTTGATCTGGCTTCACCTGTGGCCGTGAGAACAGAGGACTTAGCCCCTCGGTGTGAGGGGCGACTAGGATGACTTCAGCAGGTGACGGCTTGGCCGGTGGAGTGCTGGGCCAGGGGGAACACCATTGCTCCCCCCAGATAAAAGACGGGGTAAGAGACGGCACCTCTTTGCCTCGGGACAGGGGGTTGGGTGAAACACCGGGAGGGGGATTGTCAGATGGAGGGCTGGGGTAACTGGGGGTTGGTCGGTTGGAGAGTTCAGCGACGGAGCGCTGAAGTCCATTGTTCCAGCTGGGGGGGGGGGCGTGTGTGTGAGTGTGTTTGCCCACAGTTGACCCTCTCGCTCTCTTTCGGTATTTCTCTGTTTTCCGTTGGCGTGTTTGGCTCTTCCTCCCGCGGTCACTCGGGTAGTTTTACTGTCCCTCTGAAATTCACTCTTTCCCTAATCCCTCTCTCAATAACATTTTGAATTTTAAGGGACATTCTTCACGTGGGAAACATGTCTCTCTCTCTTTCCCTCGCTTCATCTCTCTGGCCACCCGTAATCTCTCTCTTTGACCAGCTAGCCCCACCTTTCAATTAATCCCATTACGGTCAGAGGGGTTTGAACTGAGACAGCACCCATGCTCATAGAGCGGGGCAAGAGGGAGAAAGAGATGCTCTCTGCTTGACCTCTGGAACATTTATTTTTTATGTACAGTACGGCATAGGCTCAGCTGTGGCTTGTTATTGTCCTGTAACGCTTTGTGAATCAGCGCACGCTTCAGTGAGAGAAGAGCCGTTCATCCCCGGCGATGTTGTGTCTGAATTGAAACGCTTAGCGGATTTACGAGTTTCTCTCAACAGTTCCCGTGACTTGCCGTGTTGTCATTGCGTTGTCTGTTTCTACAGAGGAAAGGAGGGGCTTGTCTTGTCTATTCGCCGTCCGCTCGTTTCTCTCACGGCGACGTGTAATGACACGACTGTCTGCAACTGTTTTACTGAAAAGACGCATAATCCACCACACCAATTACATAATGGCATTTGTCCTCATCTCAAAGTAACTAAGTCAACACGCCTTGGTTATATTGTTTTGGTCCAAACCAGATCTACCCGTTTAATACCATAGTTTTACCCGGACCTGTGAAATCAACCAAACACAGTCACAGCCATTCTAATCACTGATCCTTCACGAATGGTCTGGAATCCACTCCAGTGGATTCCATACACATTGGGAGCGTGGGGACAAAGTAACAGGGAGAGTAACTGCCGTTAACATCCCTTTAACGCTCTCCTTCGTCCATTCGTATTCCCTCTGCATCGAAGTCTTTAGAAGGTAGCGGTGAGATGATAGGTAGCGGTGAATCTAAAATCGTAAATCAGAGGAACCGTCTGTGTGCGTGGGTCATCGCATTCACACGGCTTATGGTAGGGTCCTCCCAAAGAGTTGGATGGGGTTTGAATGTGGTGACACCGGGCTGATAGGAGAAGCAGCTGTAGAGGAGCCTGGGAAATGACACTTTTGAGCACTGTTTCACAGCGCAATGTTATGTAGGCTTGACCATGTACTGGGGGACAAAGGAAGGGTGGAGAAAACATAACGATCGACTGTAGCCAAAGTAACATCACAGTGACGTAGCGGCCGCCCATCCAAGGGAACGCTGTTTGCTTTGGCCCCCGGGTCTCATTGTCCGGGCCATGCGTCACCCCGGTTGCCGGTGTTTGGTTCTGTCACGAACGAGTCGGCCGGCTTGTCTGAACTGGACCAGAGGACGGTTGCTTGACAAGCCTTGCCCAATGGCAGTGACACTGCAGCGGCGGTGTGAGGGCGACTACCAAGGTCTGAATAGCCCGCCGTTCCTCAGAGATACCGAGCCTGACACCCGCCCTCGCACATAACAACCTTTATCGGGTATGACTGTCACGTACACCCACACGAGCATTTACATACGGCCTCACTTCTCGAAACTCCCCTGCAAAAGACGAGTCCTTTTCGACGTTGAGAAAGTAGCGGAGGATCGGGTCAACGGAGGGCTGAGTGTGGCGCTGACCCTCTGTAACCTCCAGGCTCCACAGGGAACAGGTAGCCAACTGGGTCACTAGGAATGTTCTCCAGAATAGACTGGGAGGTTTTTGGTTCATCCAGACGTCCACAGAAAAGGCTGTGTTGATGTACTTCTACTGGGAAATCCAAGACAGCCACTCAGGTTGAAACCACAGGATGGGAAGGCCTCTTTGTATGTGTGTATGTGTGTGTATTTGAGTGCGTGTAAAAGGAGTCTTTTTATTGTTTAAGAGAGAGTCTGTGTGTTTGTTTGAGAACACCTTGTGTAAGAGAACTATTGCACAGAGGAAACTGATTGTGGTTTGGAGAACGTGGGCATCCAGGGAACTCTGTGGACCGACTGACTGCAGAACCATGACCAGGTGTCAGACACAGTAGACACTGACAACACTACTGTCATCCCTAATGTCAGTAAACATTTCTGTGCTTTTGTGTGTCAATATACGAGGGGGTGTGTCCATTTCTCTATTTTCGTGCGTGTGGTTGTTTTGTGTGCAAATCAGATGTGTCAATGTACGGAGCTGAGACACCATTTTAGAATATAGGACATGTTATAGAGTTCAATGGTTCTTAGATAAGCCTATCCCTAATCCTAACCCAAACCCAAACACAGGTAGTCTCTCTGTTGCTGGAAGAGTGATGTCCACACATTGACACCTAGAAGGCACATGCACCCGTATTGATCTGTAGTTACATTCTCATTTGTACATTAAGTCATTATCACAGATGCTTTTATCCAGAACTACTCACAGTTCATAAAGCATCTCATAGTTAATCACTTTATATCTGTTCATTGATCCTAAAGGCAAAACACAAATTCTCAGAGACACCTTATAAAAGCTAGGGAGGATCCTTTAAATTAATTCATCAACGGGAGCAACAAGTCTCGAAACCTGACATTAATTATCCTTAACTGCCACATTTATTACCCAAACCTGCCTAACCTGCTCAGCTAAAGTTCTACAAGAAAGGAGGATGCAGCAACACAAACATAAACTGTTAATGACCATTTAACCACTGTTCATGATCCTCCCACCACTGTTCAAGACCCTCCATCCACTGTTCAAGACCCTCCATCCACTGTTCTTGATCCTCCCACCACTGTTCATGAACTTCCCACCACTGTTCATGATCCTCCCACCACTGTTCAAGACCCACCCACCAACGTTCTTGATTCTCACACCACTGTTCATGACCCACCCACCCACCCACCACTGTTCATGATCCTCCCACTACTGTTCATGATCCTCCCAATACTGTTCTTGATCCTCCCACCACTGTTCATGATCCTCCCACTACTGTTCATGATCCTCCCACTACTGTTCATGACCCACCCACCACTGTTCATTATCCTCCCACTACTGTTCTTGATCCTCCCACCACTGTTCATGATCCTCCCACCACTGTTCGTAATCCTCCCAAAACTGTTCATGATCCTCCTGCAGGTGCTTCCCCTTAACTCAATACATTGTCTAGACTAATTACGAATATTTAGTGCATAAGAATTTGTACAAATATATAGTACATATGAAACCGGGAAGATCAGAGCCACAGCAGTTTCATCTCGCTAGATTTAGTTGTGCAGATTCTTTAAAATCGACATGTTTAAAGCCACATTCAGCTTTCGATTTCTACTGTTGTCTAAATATTGTTATTAATTATTACTAGGCGAAATATATTGTTAAAACATTTTGAGCTTAAGCCTAACTATTCTTATCCAGAGCGACTTACAGCAGGGCGTGCATGTGTTTGGCTGGGTGGTTGGGTGGGAGTGTGTCTGTGTGTTAATCAATGAGACTGCGTAAGCAGTGCTATAATCTAGGAATGGATTGATGATTTGCTGTGGTTAATTGGTGGCATTGTTGCCCTGGGCCTCCTACGTGCGTGTGTGCGTGTACCAGTTTGTACCTCATGCCCGCCCTTGTGTGTCATAGTTGGCAAAACCTAAAGTGCTTGCGGTGGTTCTAAACAGCTAGCTTCAGAGATTGCCGCTGGATTATGAGTCATTAGTTCCTGTACCCTTCGGGGTTTGTTCAGCTGTGTGGGTTGGGAGTCTGTTGAAAAACATCTAGATGCAAAACACAAGACTGGAAAAAAGCTTAGCGAATAACTATACTCAGAGGGGGCATCTTGCTGACTTGTGGAGGAAATGCAGACTAAAAAGGACCGTTTACAAAAGGCCTCAAATGTTTGTGTTTAGAGAACACAGGCCGACCCCATTGTGTGGGAGAGAACACTTGAATGAAGAGTCCACTGCTGGATCAAAGAGGAAAACTGGGAGATAGAGACTGACAGGTCCTCTGCAGTGCATCGTGGGTAGGAGATAGCTCAGGTCCTCATCGTCTCAAGCACGCTCCAACACCAGCTGAGGCACCTCCCTCTGTCTTTTAACCCTCTCTTGTCCCTGTCTGTCCCTTTAGAGCCCTCTTATCTCTATCTTCTTCTCTAACCCCTCTGTCCCTCTTTTCTCTGCCTCTTTAACACCTCTCTCCCTCTTATCTCTGCCTCTTTAACACCTCTCTCCTTCTGTCTCTCTCCCTCTTTAACCCTCTGTCACTCTCTCTTTAACCCTCTATGTCCTCTCTCCCTTGGTGTCTGTATTCCTCCCTCAGCATCTCTCTCCCCCTCTCTCAGCCCACACCCTGTTCCTGCTGACACACACATTATCAAAGCCGGCTCTTTTGAATTTCGCCAATCGATGTTTGTCCCAGTGGCTGTTCGTTCATTGCAACTGCTCTCATCTCTTTCTTTTCCCACCACCCTCCGTTTCCATGCCTCTGCCTTTCAATGGTTCCACACAGAATATCCGGTCTTGAATCTATGGAATATTTATGCCGTCTGTCTGGATATTACAGAACAGTGGGCAGGAGGGATTTATATGCTGGGGGAGGTGGAAGGATCTAGGCTTGAATACATGTCATTTCGGCATCTTTTACTCTGATCCCATGTTGAAAAGAGTTCACATCTTTGACTCTGATTCCCATGTTGAAAGGTTCACACCCTTCGAAAATCTTGCCTGTGTAAAAATCTTGCAAGGAATATTTTTGAAGATACACCTTATGTTTAGTTATGATGAAGTGGCTTCTGAAGGCACCTTCTTCAGAAGAAGACCAATAGAAATGGTACTACATTGTCATCCAGTCGATTGCCCCTGGCCTTGCAGTACTGACCAATGTCTTGTCCAGCACTTAGACGTGATTGCCCTTCAGTGCCACCGGGGGATGGTCATATTAGTCCATTTACATTCAATTGGGCAATAGAGACACTGTAGTCCAGCCACTTGAATGGAACTTAGACCTGGCGTGAGGCATGTCATGATAAGAATTCATTCAACTTCTATTACACTTTTTATTCAAGAAAATAATCACAAAAGACTTCACAGTAGTTGTCAGAGGTTTTGTGTGGGAGGAGGAAATAATACCAGGGGCATAAACATTGTCACTGCAACTTCCCAGTCTTTTTGAGGAACATGAAGGGAGTCTTCATCCATCTCTTGAGTGTGTTAAAGGGCCAGTGTAGTTAAACAAGTGATTCTCCTGCTTGTTTGATGAGGTGGAAATGCAGCGATGACTAAAGAATAAAACAACTAGTATTGCATGGTAGCTTAAACGCAGAGTAATATACATGGAAATGTTGAGCTAAATTCAGCAGGGTTTTTCCAAGAAGTGTGGAGGTTTATGAGCCGACATCCTAGAAATGTCATCCCTATATATTTGCATCAGTGTACAGTAATTTGACTACGAGTTAGTCACACCTTGATAACACGGATGTCCAGATGCTTGTGTAACTGACGCTGTTTAATGGCAACCTGGGATGGATTCAGAGGTGTAAGCCAAGTAATGGGAACTGGGTCGCAGCCAGTCTGTTTCTGTGGCCCAATTCAGCTTAATGGATATGCACACTTATGGACAGGACAATACATTATGGACATAGAGATTTGCTTTAGTGCACATTTTTTACGCTGAACACAAGAGATAACATAAAAAGTGTATGTTTCACCATTTCACACCATCTTGGGTCAGGACTCGGTTGTCAGTTGTCTCGGGGTAAGTAGAATCATCCTGGGGGGGGGGGGGGCAAATTACTCCACCTCTATTTGTTTGTGTGAATATGAATATAAAATTACGTTTTTGCACGTGTGTGATTACCAAATTATACCTAGAAAACCTAATACCGTAGCAATTAAATGCTCCTAAAGATTTATGCGCGCCTAGAATGGTCAGCTTAGTAGCACATGTGCTCCTGGTAAAACATGCCAGCATAGAACCCTGCAATACCAGCTGCTGTGAGGTCACCTGGCAACCTCATGTCAACAGCTATCTGGACCGCCCCTTTCTTGGTGAACATTTACATTTTGGTTTTCCAACACATACCCAAGAATACCAAGAGACGTTAAATAATTTTGTGGTGTAATCTTGCAGATATGGATAGCACCAGCGTGTGCCACATTTCCGATTGAGTCCTCTGCAGAGGTTTGCAAGACAACTGTGTCTGAACTGTTGCGCAGTTTGCGCTCATATATAGCTTTTCCATCATGGTGTAAAGAAGAACGCTGTGAAAAGTATTATACATACTAAGATAAATCCATTCAGCGCTTAATTCTCACTCATAACGTGAATAAGCCCTTACTCTGTCTGTCTCTTTTTCCTGTCATCCATCAGTCTATGTCTTGAATCTTTTGTGTTCCCTTATTGGATGTGTGACCGGACACGTCGGTTTCCTTCCTTTCTACCTGTTATCCTCGGCTCTGTTCTGGACGCGCCGGTTCTAAATAATAGATGGCCCTACTGATCCACCTCTCCAGAGATCCCGACTGTATTTCTCTCTCGCACGTATTCCTGTTCTTAGTTTGAGACTGCAGCACAAACCGCTGTGTGCAGTAGTGTCTTCTCACTAACAGTCGTGTTTTGCGGTAACTGTATCTAGCACAGCATTGCGCTTAGCAGCACTTTACAGCGCTTTGCCGCAATTCACATTGTAACGTTTCATTTCTCGCTCTCTCTTTTTGTTTGGTACCGCAACCCCCTGTCAATCGTCACCCAATGGACGTCTGTCTCTTCCTTGACCACCTGTCAATCATCACCCATGAACGTCTGTCTCTTCCTTAACCACCTGTCAATCATCTCCCATGAACGTCTGTCTCTTCCTCGACCACCTGTCAATCATCACCCATGAACGTCTGTCTCTTCCTTAACCACCTGTCAATCATCTCCCATGAACGTCTGTCTCTTCCTCGACCACCTGTCAATCATCACCCATGAACGTCTGTCTCTTCCTTAACCACCTGTCAATCATCTCCCATGAACGTCTGTCTCTTCCTCGACCACCTGTCAATCATCACCCATGGACGTCTGTCTCTTCCTCAACCACCTGTCAATCATCACCCATGGACGTCTGTCTCTTCCTCAACCACCTGTCAATCATCACCCATGGACGTCTGTCTCTTCCTCAACCACCTGTCAATCATCACCCATGAACGTCTGTCTCTTCCTCAACCACCTGTCAATCATCACCCATGAACGTCTGTCTCTTCCTCAACCACCTGTTGATCATTACTCGTGAACGTCTGTCTCTTCCTGAACCGGTCGCAAACATTGACCACTGTCCTAACTCCAAAGAAGCTTTAGCATATTTATATCAGTGTTAAAATAGCCTAAGAAGATAGGGTGAGAGAGTTTAGACTTGGATTAGCTCTGGGCTGCATCAACTCTAGTGTGTAGGAGAGCAGAAATAGCTGTGAATATACCGTTGTTCTCCACCCACTGATTGAGGAGCCGCGATGAGCCTAATAATGGCGTCAGGCTGGGCCGGACGATGGCCGAAGGTGTGAAGAGAGGAAATATGGGGGAATTCAGTCGGCAACGTAAACACCGGGATGGGAGAAAGGCTGTAGACCATCTTTACAAAAGTAAATAAATAAAAAAATCTAATAAGACAGTAATATAGAGACTGAGACAGTCTGGTCAGAGTACAACAGTATCATAGAGACTGAGAAAGTCTTGTCATGGTACAAAAGTATTATTGGGACTGATACAGTCTGGTTAAGGTAGAACAGTATTATAGAGACTGAGACAGTCTGGTCAAGGTAGAACAGTATTATAGAGACTGAGACAGTCTGGTCAGGGTACAAAAGTATTATAGGGACTGAGACAGTCTGGTCAGGGTAGAACAGTATTATAGAGACTGAGACAGCCTGGTTAGGGTCCAACAGTATTAAAGAGACTGAGACAGTTTGGTCAGGGTACAACAGTTTCATAGAGACCATAGAGACCCTGACCAGACTGTCTCAGTCTGTCTCAGTCTGGTCGGCATACAACAATTTCATAGAGACTGAGACAGTCTGGTCAAGGTACAACAGTTTCATAGAAACAGAGACAGTCTGTTCAAGGTACAACAGTATTATAGAGACTGAGACAGTCTGGTCAAGGTACAACAGTTTCATAGAGACAGAGACAGTCTGGTCAAGGTACAACAGTTTCATAAAGACAGAGACAGTCTGTTCAAGGTACAACAGTATTATAGAGACTGAGACAGTCTGGTCAGAATATAAACAGTATTTCAGAGAGTAAGCTGATTCTCTATAACACTGACCTATCAGTTTAGTATGTGTGTCTGTGTAGGCGGAGGTGTGTGTTTTTGGCTGACCGCCTGTCTGTTTATCTGCCCTCGCCCGCCCCGGCGTCTCGGTCCCTGCCTCCTTGCTGTTGTCCCCTAATCCTACAGACGGCGTGTGAACGCGTGTGTTCTGGGGGACAGACAGGCTCCGACAGAGCTTTAGCCATTCCACCAATAGGACGTTTGGCCTCCAGCCCTGAGTTGTATTCCGTTAGCACTTTAACCAGTATGGCAGGAGAAAAGGACAGCGGGAGATAAAGGTATGGAGAGAGGGAGGGAGAGAAGGGGAGAGAGAGACAGACAGGAAGGGTAGAGTGGGCTGTAATGCTGTTATCATCCTGTAATGCTGTCTAATGCTCAGTGTGGATATGATGATATGCCTCAGTCTTTCTGGCCTGCAAAACCTCTCTCCCTCCCCCACTCTCTCTGGTTCTCGTTGCTACTTCCTCTCCCCCTCTTTCTCGCTCTGTCTCCCTGTTACTCTCTCTCTCTGTCCCTCTCTTTCTTTTTGTCTCACTCTTTCTCTCTTTCTTTCTTTCCCTCTGTCTCTTTCTCTCAGTCTCTCAGTCCCTCTCTCTTTTTCTTCATTCTCTCACACTGGTTGAACTGTAGCAGACTAGACAGTTCCCCCCAGCTCTTTTCCCTCTCTCCCCCTTTCTCCCCCTCTCAACAATCTCTTAATCCCCCCCCCCTCCTATGGTGTATTCATATGACTCAGGCATGTAAATATAAAGCCCTTTTCTTCTATTAGCATTAGACAGGATTAGCGCTGTTGAAATTAGACTGACCGAATGACCGGTGTCTCGTGACCTTTGACCATAATTCAATAACTCCTGTGACCTCCCGGGGTCTTCCCACAGCGAAGGAATCCCAAAGTTGTGCAGTGTTTCACCACTGAGAAGTCAAAAGGGTTGAGAGCTCATTCTAACACTTGTCCTCTTCCTTTCAAATTGTCTTCACTGTTTACTGACAAACGTGTAGACCTTTGCTTGTTTACCAAGTGATGCTTTTAACATTGTTCTGACTGTACTATTCACGTGGTTGTGTACCTTTGTCCTGACTGCACAAAGGTGTGTGTGTGTGAGAGAAAGAGACTTAGTGTACTGGAATGGCTATCATAGTGAGACCCCTTTTGTGTTTTACATTATTATTAAAGTGAGGAGCTGAGTGTTAGAGACTGTTAGAGACGTTAGAGACCTGGAGACTGCAGGTGTTAGTTTGTGTGTGTGTGCGTGTGTGTGTGTGAAAGAGACACAGAGAGAGAAAGGAGACTGGGTGTGTCTGTCTGATGTTCAAGCAGTTTTATTATATGCAGTAACTTTGGACAAAAATGACAAAATGTTTAAATCAGACAATGCAACTAATAGGGACATTTATCTTGTGCCCATTTTGAAATAAATACTTTTTAAGCTTGTTACCGGGCAAAGCTGTAAAAGTAGAAGTGCTGTGTTCACCAGGTGATGGAAGTTCCTAATTTAAACTTGAATACCAGGAAAGTGATTTTACATTGTACTCTCTCTCTCTCTCTCTCTCTCTCACTCACTCACTCACTCACTCACTCTCTCAATTAAATTCAGCTTTATTAGCATGACAGTTAAAGTTACTACAACCATATTGCCAAAGCTAGAGGTACAGTAGTAATAATAGTAATGACAGGAAAATTAATACAACCATGTGGCCACTAACAGCAGATAGCCACACAGTAACAAAAGATAACCACGCAGTAACAGCAGATAACCACGCAGTAACAACAGATAACTATGCAGTAACAGCAGATAACCCAGTAACAACAGATAACCACGCAGTAACAACAGATAACCACGCAGTAACAGCAGATAACCCAGTAACAGCAGATAACCACGCAGTAACAGCAGTTAACCACGCAGTAACAACGCCAACAACATAGATAGTCAACATAACAACAACCAAACATCAAAGGTAACGGTGGTAGCAATGGTTAGAATACACAAATTAAGGGGCACAGGCTGCCCCTTATCTTGTGGCACTCTTCCAGGTAGCGCCCAGCTAGAGGGGCTGTGCTTCCCTCCCCCAAGACCACCCGCATCTTTTCCTCGTCTGACAGCATTTAAAAAAAAAAATGCTGTCTAGTTTTGGTGTAATGCTGGCAGTGTAGTAGAAAGTGCATCTCTGTCTCTACCTCGCCTGTTGTACAGTGAACACATGCTCTGGATTCCTTTGGTAACCAGCTTTATTTGTGTCTGCCTTTTTCAATGGCTAGGCTGTGGTCACTGATTCTGTATTTGGTCAGAATTTGTCTCTGTTTTATGTTTTTGACAGAAAAAAAGATACTCAGCCAATTCTCTCTCTCACTCTCTCTCTCTCTCTCTCTCTCTCTCACTCACCCTGTCTTTCTCTCTCTCTCTCTCTCTCTCACTCACCCTGTCTTTCTCACTCTCTCTCTCTCTCACTCACCCTGTCTTTCTCACTCTCTCTCCAGCGTGGTGACGAAGCCCTTAAGACTCCTGTCATCATGAGCACCAGGGTGCTCCCGTCCCACCCCAACCCAGAGCCTGGGTGCCACCTGTTCCCAGACGGGGAGGAGAGGCTGGCAGAGGGCGGAGAGCGGGCCGGGCCGGGCGTGGGCAACGCGGCAGAGGGTGCCGGCCCAGGTTTAGACGTCTCGGAGGCAGCAAGAAACGCTGGGGACCAGGAGGACGGACTTGGGGGGCTGTTCTTACCCGGAGACAAGTGAGAACACCAGCTCTGCACCAATAGGATGTCACACTCATACCACTTAATATTATTACTACGCTCTCACTCATTGACACAAGGTGTTACATTTGAGCAATGTGGCACGAGGGGGTATAATGCTGTTATACCATGGCTAAGGCACAACACACAGCGCTTTCCCATGGCATTTTGGCCATGTACAAAAATCCTGAGATGCCTCATTTGTCTTATGATTGCCAAAGCAATTACAGCAACAAGGTGTGTGATGTCATCCCTGTGGTTTACGTAAGCGTTAACACGCGACGGACGTTGCCAGGGAATAACCGCACACCTTGGCGGCATGTATTATTTTCGATATTATTTTGGTTTTAAAGTATTTGATCGGTTTACAGGCAACATATGAACGGTGTTGAGCTTCTAATCCAATGCGTACGTTGTTGTTAGTGCCTTCCGAATGTAAGGAGGAATGTAGCGTTTCCTAAACAATCCCTGAGCCTCGTCCCCACGATGTGCTGTCTGTCTTCGCTAAAGGCGCAGTCAGCTTAACCCGTCGGTGACCTCTGACCTGTCGACGCGTTCCTCTGCCTCCCTGAATGAGGAGCAGTTTGAGGACTACGGAGAGGGAGAGGATGCGGATTACACTCCCAGTAGCCCCTCCCCCGACGACGAGACACGCACCAACGGCCACTCTGACCTGGGTTCTTCTGTGCCATCCAGGTGAGATCCCTGACCTAGAAGATGCGTGTTACTGAAGTGCTCTACGTCAATAACCTTCAAAATGCCACATTCCTTAGAGATAAGTTACTTTTTTTCATTTTAAAATAAATGTGGCCTTGCTTAATCATAATAGCTCTTGGAAAGCTTGGGGAAGTCAAAGCCATGTCCTCAGAACCACATCTCGCCTAACCATTCTACCCAATCCAGAAACCCCCAGATCAGTTCCAAAACCTTCCTAATTATTACTACTTGTGACTCAGAAAGGCTGGTGAAAAGCCAAGCAAAGATGATCGGATACTTGTCAAACAGCATGTTACACAAGATCGCAAACCAGCTCAACACACTCCAGCAATAAGAATGAGCAAATCCACGTGGTGTAACATCTCCCAACACACAACAAAAAAAACGGAAACAGGCTTATAATACGCCCCATTACCAAACCCAGACTAATCACCTCACAGAGTGAAGAGTGGACCAATCGCCAATGGCTAAGATGACTCACTGATCCCCTTCTATGAGTCATTTCCATTATCGGTGCTCATTGTTCTTAAAACCCCCACTTATGTTTTCCTGGTATTCTCACAGTCCCGTTATCCTTTCAATCCTCATTTGTGTGCCAACTGCATGTCACTCTGGATAAGAGAGTCAGCTAAATGACTCAAATGTAATAAGGCTGCTTCTCTTCCCTCAGAGCAAAATCTTCCAAACCTATTAGTTTTGACTTTTAAATGGAACTTAATAGGATGGTTTTCCAAATGACCTCATAAATCGCTACACAGAGCATGGTTACCTATTATTACTTGGTCAAAAGTAGTTCATAGGGTTAGGGGACAGGGTGCTATTTAAGACACCGACTGGATGAGGCCCCCAAGGCTTTCTTGATTAATATTCTTCTACGGAGCTGTTTTTTGGAGGATTTACTTTGGTCCTGCTTTGAATACTAAGTATCCTAAAATCTTTACATTCCACTTTTTTGTTTGAAATTATGTTTTAGTTCTTTAAATAGTGTGAACATAAAGGTATGTTCTTTAAATAAGGTAAACATAACAATATGTTCTTTAAATTTGTGTGAGTATAACAGTATGTTCTTTTAATAATATGAACATAACAGTTTGTTCTTTAAATAATGCAATAAAACGGTATTTGCTATAAATTGTGTGAACATAACTATATGTTCTTTAAATAATGTGAACATAATTGTAATTTCTCTAATTATTGTGAACATTATGGTATGTAAATAGCATGAACATTCACTATAGACTATAAATATACTTGGGCAGTAGTGTGATAGTTGTTGTGACTTGAGGAAGAGACAAAAAAGGTTAATGTATCCAGCTTGAATGGTTCCAAATATATTGTTAGAGGGTAAATCATGCTAATTATGCAAATGTATGCAATGCAAGCCCATTCAAAATGAAAACACTGTCAAATTAAAGTTAACAATCTGTACTTTAACCCGATAGTCCCTTCATAATTTCGCATTCCAAAGTCAGGAATAACGCCAATTGGCTGACTGGACATCATGTTTCCTTGAAGAAAACCTAGACTGAAGTGTGTTTGTTTTGTCTGTGATGTGGGTGGGACTTCTGTGATTTCTGCCTATTCTGTCATAACCAGTTAGTGTGTGTGTGTTCAGCGCTGGACACACACCCCAGAAGACGCGGCAACTGGGTAACGGGGAGATGATGGACGTCTACTGCTCCCAGTGTTGTAAGAAGGTCATCCTGCTCAACGACCTGGAAGTCAGGCTGAAGAACCTCAAAACCAACAGGTGAGGCCCAGGTTTCGTTGTCAGAAAGAGCGTTCGTTTGGGGTGGTGAGTTGCCGACCCTGGCACATATGTGAGTCGTCGTGGGTTAGAGTCGCATATGATTGGAAGAGCCAAAGTGCAACGGGATCGTGGCTTTGAAGGGCAAACGTCCTGTGTCTGTCATGTTGGCTCTAAGTGTACTTTCTACCATAGAAAACACTGTCCTGGTCACCTGCTGTTTGATTTCCCAATGGGCACACGCCCGATACCTCTGCCGCCACCCCCGGACACACACACACACACACCAGGTGTGTTATGCAAATCCCCACATTTGAGAATGAGCCCCCGCCCCCCTTCCGCCTACATCATCACATACGTGCGTATTTTACTGATATTGCGCTGTGCCGGAATGATGTAGCCTCTGCCAAAACACACACCTGCTTATATTGACAAACACACAGATACGCTCCCACACTAACAGACATGCTGGCAGACAGACAGCAGGATGGTTAGAGCCCCAGGTGGGGAAAGTCAGTGGAAGGAAGCAAGGAGGACTTGGATCACTATCTCCCTCGTACCCCCTCCCTCCCTGCCGACTAGGCACTTTTCTGCCTAAAAATAGTTTGGGTTTCTGCTACTTAGATGATCCCCTGAGGTAGCAATGATAAGTTGGGTCCCTATCTCGCACAGGAGTAAGAGGGAGTGAGGGGGAGGGAGGGGGAAAGAACCAGTGAGATAGAGGGGAGGAGGAGGGTTGTTCGAGAACAGAAGCAGTGAGGGAACACATGGGACGTTCCTTCTGTGAAGCAGTGAGGGAACACATGGCACGTTCCTTCAGTAAAGCAGTGAGGGAACACATGGCACGTTCCTTCTGTGAAGCAGTGAGGGAACACATGGCACGTTCCTTCTGTGAAGCAGTGAGGGAACACATGGCACGTTCCTTCTGTAAAGCAGTGAGGGAACACATGGCACGTTCCTTCAGTAAAGCAGTGAGGGAACACATGGCACGTTCCTTCAGTAAAGCAGTGAGGGAACACATGGCACGTTCCTTCTGTGATAGCGAAAGGGAAGACATGGCACGTTCCTTTTGTGATAGAGAGAGGGAATACATGGATTAGTTCCATCTGTGAAGCAGTGAGGGAACACATGGTACGTTCCTTATGTCAAGAAGTGAGGGAACACATGGCACATTCCCTCTGTGAAGGAGCGAGGGATCACATGGCACGTTCCCTTAGTGAAGGAGTGAGGAGGAAGGGGAGAAAGGGAGGTGACAGTAAAAGGGATACAGAGAGATGGCTGGGAGGAGACTACTGTCAGCATATAGTCAAGGACAACCTTGTGTGACTGTGTGCACATATGTGTGTGTGTTCTCTGTTGGATAACATGGGAGTCACAATGCTTGGAGACAGAACTATTGCTGAGCACACAGATCAACTGTCCTGGCATCCTCTGAGAGACAGACACTGTCTACAAGCACTGGTTAACAATACTATGTCAACAAGTCGGAACCGAATACTTGGTTCTAGATGATCCCTCCAATACCTGCTACGGTTCTATCAAGCCTAATTGTATTTTTTTTTCTCTTCTAGCCCCAGTAGGAAGATCACCAGCACAGCTTTTGGCAGGTAGGTTGATGCCCTGTCCTCTGTAATGTGGTAATCATTAACATTTCCTCAGTGATCCCTCAGTCACGTGACAATTATAGTAGCGTGTATCCGAAAACATGGCACCAATCGTAAGGTAACAGTCTGCTCCTTATTACATTCTCTCTGCATGAGTAGAGTTTGGAATAGACACACACACATACTGTGCTGTTACTTTTCAGCAGTGTGTGTGTGTGTTCAGCATTACCTCCCCATGAGGTAACGCTTCAAGGGGCAGCGCCGTCTGACTAGAGGTGATTTATTATAAGGGATATCGTTTGCTTTCTTCAAGCGGATCATTTGATGGGCTTCTAGGTGACAAACTCCGCAGCAGCTGTGTACACTGGCT
Source organism: Novumbra hubbsi (assembly GCA_016801125.1). Classification (NCBI taxonomy): domain Eukaryota; kingdom Metazoa; phylum Chordata; class Actinopteri; order Esociformes; family Umbridae; genus Novumbra; species Novumbra hubbsi. Next base: position 18,562 of record JACXGK010009661.1, read on the forward strand.
GACTGGGGCCTAGGCTAATTCTACCACGAGGGAACTGTAGGTTGGGATCTTCCAGTGACGATTGTATGTGATGCACTTCATCTGCAGGCAGCTGCTCCACACCAGTAACTTCAGCAGCAGCAACGGCAGCACCGAGGACCTGTTCCGGGACAGCATCGACTCCTGTGACATCGACATCACGGAGAAGGTAGGGGCCCGACTGGGGGAATCTCAATTTTGTACGCCTCCCTTCCTCTCTCTCTCTCGCTCTCTCTCGTAGTCTTTTTCTCGAAACCCACTGGAGGTGAGAGGAGAGGGACCCCTGGCTTTCTTGTCCAGTGAGTTTTGAGATGGAAAGGATTGAGAATATTCGTTCCATTTAATCCTCTCTGCTGTGCTGGCATTGCATTTCTCTCTAACTTCCAATATCTGCACCAGACTGTGTCACGGTGACTATTTATAGTGTTTCAATTGTGAACTTGATTGCTTGGCTGTTACTGTCAAGAAGGGATCCGCTATAAATGAAGATGAATGGCGTTGGCAGAGCATGTAACTGATGGTGCTATATAACATCTCTTTCTCTTCTTTACAACCTCTTCTTCTCACTGTTTCTTGGTCTCTCTCCCTCTCCATTCCATTTGCTCACCCCCCCCATGCCCCCCCCCCCCCCCCCCCCCCCCCCCCCCCCCCCCCCACCCTCTTACTTTCTCCTTCCCTCTTTGAAAGGTGAGCTACCTAGAAAAAAAGGTTGCCGAGTTTGAAAATGACACTCTGATGAATGGCGATCTCAAGTCCAAGCTGAAACAGGAGAACACACAGCTGGTTCACAGGTTAGCGCTTCACACACATACATGTTTTTATGTGTCTCTATGTGTTTGTGCGGGCGTGCGTGTGCGTGCGTATTCTCAAGCATGTTCATCTGTATGCATGCTCACAGGGTCCATGAGTTGGAGGAGCAACTGAAGGACCAGGAGGCGCGGACTGAGCAGAATCTCGAAGAGGAGCAGAGACGGCACCGTGAGGCCTACAGCAAGATGGAGAGAGACAAGAGCACTGAGATAGAACTACAACACAACCGGTTAGACGTCAACATCACACTGAGATAGAACTACTACA
>JACXGK010009662.1:0-19529 GCA_016801125.1 Novumbra hubbsi
AAACAATAAACCACACCGGGTGTGGCTAGAAATGAACCTAAGTAGGCTCCCCAATCAGAGTCAACTGAATGCAGCTGCTCTGACTGGGGAGCCCACAATGGCATGGAGATGGCTAGAGGCCTCTCCATGTGCCATGCCCTGAATGGGAGCCCCAAAGCATAGAGATGGCTAGGGGCCCGCATCCAGGACATGACAACACCAACCCTTGATGGCACAACATGCAGATTGTTAGGTTGATGGACAGAGCGTGTTGAGGGCAAAACAAATTATCTCTGCCGAGAGGGGTCCTTGTGTCACAGGCGCTAGATTGGGTGGAAGTTTAAGGATGGGCATAAAAACGTTATACTGGCCTGTAATAATGGTAATCAACAAAATCACATCAGTTTTGCAAGAATCTCAAGAATTTTTATATAGTTTAAAGAGCAATTCTATATTGGTATTTGATAGGTGTCACGTCTCCCTCTGGGGATGTGCCCCCTCCTCGTCCGGGCAGGGTCCGGCGTTCGACGGCATCGGCTTCCTAGCTGCCATCGTTCCCCTGCCCACACATTTTGTGTTGATTAATTGTGATGTCCCATGTCTTCACAAACACACAACCCTTCATTGTGCACACCTGTTGCTCGTAGTCTCTGTATACGTTTGCCAGTGTGTGTCCTGTTCAGTGTGCATTGTTGTTTCATGTGACCTGTAGACTTGTGTCGAGTCAGTGCTATATTATACGTTCACAACGTTATCGTGTATTTGTCTTTGGGATTGCTACTAATAAAAGGACCGATCCAACAAAACCTGCGCCTTGTTCCCTGCTTTGGATACTCACCATCACAATAAAGCTGTAGGGCTAGTATTCATAGACTAGTTAATAGCCTGCTTAACTTTTACTTCCCTGTAATGTTTTTCAGGGATAAACATCTTGAGTGCGAGTGCATTAATTAAGTTCTATGCATCATTTCCCCGATGTGCTGGTTTTAATCAGATTTCTCGATGCAGTTTCTTAACTATCCCACCAGCAATTCAATAACGAGCATGAGAAACTTAACATACATAAGTGCAGACTAACTATGAACTCCGTAATTAAAGATGGGCCCACACACCCTACTCATACATCCTGTCCATACCTCCTGACAGAAGTTGTCCATGTGACTGTCAACAGACTATTAATAGACCCATGGACCATGCGATGGAACACACCATTGTGAGAAACCATGTCTCTCACTGATAATGTGTATTCTAGTGTCATACTCTTGTTGAAGAGCACAACACAGAAGAACTGTATTTTGCTGTCTTTAGATAACGTATAGCAAATAAACCTGGTATTTATTATTGAGGTGCACAGAAAGCCTGATAAGTGTGTGTGTGTAGCCAGGAACTCAAGAGAGTACACTACTCCATATAAGGTTGGAACATAGGATACATTTTAATGATTGGATGACAGCCAGAGAATGGAGGGAACTTGTTTGGTCTAAAATAAATATGCTGTAAAGACAAAGAAATAAGGAGAACATGTAAGAACTATGGAAGGTCAATATCATGGACTCATGATAAATAAAATAATGATCCCGTTGACTTGTATCGTTTACCCATCAAAAGTGGACAGAATCTAACAGATGGTGCCATGACCCTGATGGCAAAGAGTTACTGATTCTACTGAAACCAAACTGAACAGAGACTCAAACTCTTCACTATTTAATAAACACTTTACAAAGAAGCCTGAATTCTTACAGTATGAGGATGCAACTTTGGAATCTGAGTTTCTGTCAAAATCACACTATCTGATGAACAAGCCTATTTATAGAGCATTAGTATCCAGATGAACAGTTCTGGAACAAGAGGACCTAGAAACTTGGAATCAGCACGGGCACCCTAACTGGTCTTTGCCTACGCAGCCCCCTACACAAGAAACTGTGATGCACTGTGTGTTCTGACACCTTTCAATCAGAACCAGCACTACTTTTTTAACAATTAGAGCCACAGTAGCTCGTCTGTTGGATTGGAGCACATAGGTCAGCCTTTGCTGCACCTTGCACTGACCACTGCAAACTGGCAAAACCCCACTAGAGCTGCAGTTTTGGAGATGCTCTGACCCAGTTGTCTAGTCATTACAACTTGGCCCATGTCGAAGGTGCTCAGATCCTCACGCTTGCCCATTGTTACTGCTTCTAACACATCAACTTTGAGGACAAATTGTTCACTTGCTGCCTAATATATCCCACCCACTGACAGGTGCCAGTAAGGTATGTCACAAAATAAAGCAAAGGAGCTGTGAAAAAATATGAATTGCTTATTCAAGATACAATGGCCTTGAAACATTTATTGGTACCCTTTCTTTAATTAACACCACACATTAACAATATTGTAATCAGTCATTCAGCCTATTTAAATAGAGAAAAGTAATCACTGTGCTGTTTGGTTTTCATTGTGTGCACCACAATGAACAAAGACCAGAGAAAGTCAAAGAGAGAGTTGTCTGAGGATATCAAAAAGAAATTAGACCCAAAAGCCAGACTAGAATTTGCTAAAATGCATATTGACAAGCTACAATCCTTTTGGGATAATGTTCTTTGGACAGATTAATAAAAACTGGAGCCTTGGGTCAAGTCACATCAACTCTATGTTCGCAGACGACAAAATGAAGCTTTCAAAGAAAAAAACATCATACCTACACTCTTAAAACGAATGTGTTAGACATAAACCAGTAAACATTCTGGGTTTTTTGGGTACACAGACATTCCACACCGTGTTGTGTAAGTTTCAATGGCCAATCAAATCACCAGATCAGACGTGCTTTTCATAACCTCAGATGAGCGGCTGCAGCCTGTAGACAGTTGGTAATCTCTAATCTTCATTGAGATAAATTTAATAAAGTAGATGTTATAGATTTAATTATTTACACTGCATGTGTTAAAAGAATAATATGTATGAGTTTTACTGTGGGATTGTGACAGGTAACATGATGAGCATACAACATTCAATTGATTGCATGCTACCAAACTCACAAACGTGGATGTTATGCTGGCCCAAACAATTAGGTACTTTGCTGAGCACAAAGACAAAATATGTAAAAAAACGTTTACATTTTTTCCGTTTACTTAGTTTCATCAGAGGATAATAGCTTGGGCTGTAAATCCACAGTAAAAAGTGTAATTTAAACATTTATAGTAGTTAGCCAATGGCAAAAACTAACACAGCAAATCCAATTTTCCTAGAATGCCAGTCGCTGATTGGAGGCTTGGCGCTATTTGTTGTGTTCATTAGCCAAAGGTAAAGCTACCTAGCTAGTTAGAAAATGCATATTTAAAATGGGATATTAAAACAAAGTTTTAAGATTTACGAAGTAAGGGTCTTGAATCTACAAGGTACATTACATTCATGTTTAAATTCAATTTCATAATTTTCTTAGTTTTCTTGGTATATTATTAAGTTATCGCGCCATTTCCCTTTGTGGTCATGAACAACCTAGGTTTAGTGGCCAAACTTATTTACTACGCAACTTCACGTGAAGTCTTGAGGTTTTGACACGTAAGGTCTCTTCTGTAAAAAGGACTAGCTACCTGCTAGCTAAATTAATACTTAAGAACATAACTAACTGGCCACATATTTATTTTTTGTATATTTAGAATGGTGGATTCTCCCAAATCCCTCACAACTGTGTTCTTGGATGGCCAAGAAATATGCAAGAAGTGCTCATCACTGTCACAACACACCCCAGTCATCAAGCACACCTGTCCCTCCTCAGCTGATCAACGTCCCTACTTAGGTTCCCGTTCCTCACTCCCCAGTTGTCAGTTCAAACAAAGTAATAGGCAAGACTTCTGCTATGTATTTAGTTGTTGGCTCCTGCGTTACAACGAATTATTCGGCTTTCCAGCCTTTCTTCATATATATATATATATATCGATACAGATCGTAGTACCACTCCGGTACAGTTTTCCTCGCTCAGCTCATTCGAGTAACCAACGCCCAACATAGCTCGTTTACCGCCGAGCTTCTCTACGCTGGCTCACTGTTCAGAACGTGTTTTCCCGAAGTTGTGCGTTTAGATCCCAACCTACGCTACGTTCGTCCTGAATCCTTACAGATTGAACTGACCAGAATGGATCCAGCCGAATTCACCCCCCTCCAGGGTGCTTCCATCTACCGGCATGAGGAGCACCTACAAACCCTTTTGATCTCCATGTCCGATTTGCTGGTCACGCTGAGGAGCGACCAACACCACAAAATGGAAAGATCGGACCCCTAGATGGAGGCACACCCTGACGGCGCTTCTCACTCGCCCCCTGCGTCGGTGCCGCCGTCCTATCGGGAACCCCACGTCGCTCCCCCCGAGCGTTTCACTGGAGAGCCGGGAAGAGTCCGACCCTTTCTACTACAGTGCTCCCTGCTGTTCGAGCAGCAGCCCGGTCCTACCCCTCTGACCGGGCCAGGATTGCTTACTTGGTCGGCGCACTGTCAGGAAAAGCCCTGTCGTGGGCATCTGCCATCTGGCTAAGCGACAGTCCTCTTTGCTCCTCCTACACCACCTTCACAAGGGAGCTACTAAAGGTCTTTGACCAACAGGAGGGAGAGAGAGACGCGGGACGCAGGCTCCTTGGCTTGCGTCAGGGACCCCGCAGCGTCGCAGATTATTTCATCGATTTCCGCATCCTCGCCGCCCAGAGCGGGTGGAACGACGCAGCGTTACAAGGCACCTTCTTGAACGGGCTCTCCGAAGGCCTCAAGGACGAGCTGGCTTCTCGGGAGGAGCCCAACTCCCTATACCAATTGGTCGCCCTGGCCCAACAGGTCAATTCGCGCCTCCGTGAGCGATGCCGGGCAAGACCACCTTAGTTTCGTCCCGGCCTTTCGTTTTCACCACCCAGGACGAGGCCTCCATCCCTGGTGAGGGAAGACGAACGCGTACAGCATACAAACACGAAGAAGGAGTCTATGCAAATGGGGCGTGCCCGCCTCTCCTAGGCTGATTCGAGCGCGTTGCGTGGACGACGGCTCGTGCCTGTATTGCGGTATACAAGGACACAACATTCCTTCCTGTCCGTCTCTACAGGGAAACACTCACGCCCGCCCCATAGACGAGGAGTTATGGTGGGTCGAGCAAGCTTCTCCTCCTCTGCAGACACCGGTTTAGAAGCCACACTCCATTGGCACACTAACTCATTCACCGTACGCACTCTTATCGATTCCGGGGCAGACAGCAACTTTATCGATAAGGGGTTGGTTACCAAGTTGGGCCTGTCCTGTCTCCCAGTCACCCCCCGGTGATGGTGAGAGGACTAAGTGGAAAAAAGATTGCCTCAATCCTCATCGACAGTCCTATGTCACCCCTCATACTGGGCCAACCGTGGTTGCACCTCCATAATCCCCAGATCGACTGGACGACTGGGGCCATCAACTCCTGGGGAACAGAATGTTTTCAGCGCTGCCTCGGTTCGGCAGTGTGGAATATTTTAGTAAAGGGTTTGTGCTATTAGAAACAAACCGTGCCGGTAGAGCGTATACTCTGAAATAGCCAGCCGGGGGTTATAAATGTTAATCAGTACATTCCAGAGGTAGGACCATAAATCAAGGGATTAGAGGCAAGGACATAGAATGTATAGGAAGACAGGTTTATGGCCTTTTAGCTGGACCCACAGATGCAGACAATGAGGAGGATGTAAACAAGAGCTAGCCGAGGTCAGATCTACTTGCGCCAGCCCCCCTCAACTGTCTTCTTCGTCGGCCTCCGAGATCACCAGATGGTCCCACAGATAGAGATGGGGTCTGCAAGGCGGGACACGCCCACACAGGAAGCACGCTCAGCAATTTCTATACAATGACTGGATGAGGAATGGGCTACATAAACTGTGTCCGATGTGAACAGACTTTAGATGTTCCTCGCTGTATTTTGGGGAACGATCTCCAGATATATCTGTAATAAAGGCGTTTACTTTGGAAATAGTTGACCGTGTGGACATTCTCTGATTCAGGTCTCGGGGGAAGTAGTTTGAGTTCTACAGCAGACACCCCGGAACCCAACAGTGCTGTCTCCATTCCCTACACCGATCTATCCACGGTGTCCAAGGAATACCACAACCTCGCCGCGGTGTTCAGTAAACAGGATGCCCTGTCCCTTCCACCTCATCGGTCATACAATCTAGCCATCAAGCTACTGCCGGCACTATCAAGTGGACTGTTATACAACCTCTCCAAACCGGAGAAATATATCCCCGGTTGGAGCGGTTTTATTTTTTGTTGGAAAAAAGGATGGAACACTGCGCCCTTGCATTGATTATCGTGCTCTCAATGCCATCGCTACGCGCAATAAGTATCCATTGCCCCTTCTCAGCTCCACCTTCACACCCCTCCAGGGTGCGTCCGTGTTCACGAAATTGGATATGCGCAATGCCTATAACCTGGTACGCGTCTGGTGAAGGTGATGAATGGAAGATGGCATTCAACACTCCCCTGGGACACTTCGAGTATCTCGTAGTGCCGTTTGGCCTCTCCAACGCTCCCGCGGTGTTCCAAGCATTGGTGAATGACGTGCTTTGGGATATGCTAAATTGCTTTGTTGTCATCTACCTGGACGACATCCAGATTTTTTCATGCACTCTTCCAGAGCACATTCTACACGTCCACCAAGTGCTTGAGCGTCTCCTCCACAATCGGCTGTTCGTGAAACTTGAGAAGAGCGATATTCACGTCACCACTGTCCATTTCCTGGGTCACATTCTCTCCCCTGGATGCGTGGAGATGGACCCCGCCAAGGTCACAGGAGTCACCAAGTGGCCTTCACCCACGGACAGAAACCAGCTCCAACGGTTCCTCGGTTTCGCTAATTTCTATAGACGATTCATTAGTAATTACAGCCAGGTCGTGTGGAATTCGTTATTAAAGATATTAGGTGTTGGGCTGAAATCATGTCTTTGGGGAGTTGGAGGGTTAATAGGTTACTTGGGACATTCCATAAGAGGGAGGGGGGTCAGGAAGTTAGGAGGATAAGACAAAGGACACTGTATCTAAAAACCTATAGATTAACTTTTAGGCTGACCACCACACATGGGACTGATTAAGTGACCCAGGAAGGAGAGGAGGGGGGACTGGCCAGAAGGGTCCGGCAGACTTCCTGGCGCCGGACACAACAACACCATTCTCATCTCCCTTGGAAAAGTTCACCAGATGGTTCACCCCGGGGGCTGGGGGCTGCACACGAGACGGACACTCAGGAAGCACGCGCAGCAACTTCTATGCAATTAACTGTGTGTGCGCAGCAAATTCCATGCATTGACTGTGGGGGGGGAAGTGGCTACATAAACGGGGTCCGATGTGAACGGACTTTAGATCTTCATGTCCGGCGAGACAGATCTCCGGGTGCATTCGTAATAAAGGTGTATGATTTGGGAAGACTTGAACGGCGTAGACATTCTCTGATTTGCAACCCGGGGGAAACATTAGGTTTCTACAGTCGCCGCACCGCTCACCTCCCTTACCTCCGTCAATGTTCCCTTCTGCTCAACCAAAGAGGCTGAGGCCTCGTTCAAGGAACTCAAGCGTTGTTTCTCCTTCTCTCCCATCCTTATTCAACCGAACCCGGCGCTTCAGTTCATTGTGGAAGTGGACGTGATGGATACCGGAGTGGGCGCGGTGCTGTCCCAATGTTCCGCTAGTGACCACAAGGTGCACCCGTGCGCATTCTTCTCGAGGAAGCTGTCACCTGCAGAGAGGAATTACGATTTCGGGAACAAGGAGCTGCTCGGCGTAAAACTCGCCTTGGAGGAGTGGTGACATTGGTTGGAAGGGGCTGACCTGCCCTTTATGGTTTGGACGGACCACAAAAACCTGGCCTACCTTCACTCGGCGAAACGCCTGAATTCCAGGCAAGCGCGCTGGCCGCTGTTTTTCGGATGGTTTGACTTCCACCTGACGTATTGCCCGGGGTCGCGTAACACTAAACCTGATGCGCTCTCTAGGATCCATGCACCAGAGGCGAAGGACCATGCAACTGCACCAGCCGGACCCGGGTAACGGACCGGCTAATCGACTCTTTTTCCCCGATTCGGTTCGCACGGAGGTTCTCACGTGGTCACATTCCTCCCGCCTCACTTGCCATCCGGGAGTGAATCGCACACTGTCTTTTCTGAGACAGCATTTCTGGTGGCCCACGTTGTCCAGGGATGCCCAGGAGTTTGTGTCTGCTTACCCCAAGTGTGCATGGAGCAAGACGTTGACTCATCCCCCAGCGGGGTTGTTACAGCCCTTACCAATTCGGTGCCGTCCCTGGTCGCACATTACCGTGGATTTTTTCACCGGCCTCCCTCCCTCCAACGGCATGACCACCATCCTGACAATTGTCGACCGTTTCTCCAAGATGGCGCATTTCGTGGCACTTCCCAAACTGCCCTCTGCCCGCGAGACAGATGACCTCCTTGTGACTCACATTCTCTGCCCCCACGGCATTCCCCGAGATGTGGTGTCAGACCGCGGACCCCAGTTCGCTTCCCTGGTGTGGAAGGCTTTCTGCCGAGGGCTGGACGCCACTGTTAGTCTGATGTCTGGTTACCATCCCCAGTCTAATGGTCAGTCCGAGCATAAGAATCAGGAGTCGGAGGCTGCCTTGCGCACGGTCACCTCTGCCAACCAAACCACCTGGAGCAGTCCCATGGGTCCATGCCCATCTCCGCCATTGTCGTGGAGTTTGGCGGTGTGCCTCCGCCGCTTCCAAGTGTTCGGGCAACCGGCACCGTTCCCCTGCACCCGCCTACGCACCAGGGCAGTGCGTGTGGCTGCTGGCAAAGGACCTGCCCCTCAGGGTTGCTTCGCGGAAACTGGCACCTCGCTACGTGGGCCCATACACGGTGGACTCCCTTATCGGCCCGTGCGCTGTTCGGTTGAGGCTTTCTTCCGTCTATGCGGTGTGGAATATTTTTGTTAAGATTAGATAGCAAACCGTGCCTGTAGGGCGTATACTCAGGAAATAGTAAGGCTGGGGTGATATATGTTACTTAGTACATTCCAGAAGTAGGACCATAAGTCAATAGATTAAGGCAAGGGCACTACGTATAGGAGGACATGTTTATTGGCTGTTAGCAGGACACACACTGAGGCGACAAGGAACCCAAGAAAGAGTAAAAGTGTACCTGTGTACCTGGAAATAAGGTGACCTCTGAAGAGAAATATATCGGTAGCCAATTGTTTTTCAGTTGTGATTGGAAGTCTGGTTAAATGTGATTTATTTATTGAGAACATAAGAGAACTTGGAATTGTAACACAATTCATGTGGCCAATTGTGTTGGTGTGTTTCGTCACTCTTATCAAACAAGTTGTGTCCTTGCTTTCAAATGACTTGGATAATGAGTGTCTCTTTGGTGAAACAGTGCATACAGTTCCTATTTGTGAACATGAAAAGGTGCTAATTTCTCCGAATATTAACTGTCAAATATTTTGAAGAGAGTAAAGATGACAATGAAATGATTGACCTCAAAGATGCTGCAGATATCCTACCACTTGATTTACTGGTGTCTCACTGTGTTCTTGAAACACACAATTACAAGATACAAATAGTTTAATATGTTTTGCCATTATTAACAGTTGATGAGCTCCTTTACACATGCAGTGTACCTTGTGAAGTAATAATACAATTAATGATTAAATTGTAGTCATGACTGTTTGGTTATTTATTTTGAATTGTTCTTTAAAGAAAGTCTACAAACACACATACTTGTGTTGATTTTGCGTACGAGTAAGACAAGTATTTCACAAAAATTTTAACAAAAGTAATGTGTTAGAAATAACACAAACTGTGTTGTCCTTATCTTGACATTCAGATGTGTTAACGCCAAGGTTTTTTAAACACAGGAACTTGGCTATGTTTTGATGCTGCTTTGATGTGTCTGGCAGAGGGTGCCTTGAATCTCAGAGCTATCAAGGCATTCTGGAGTGATATGTACAGCCCTGCGTCAGAAAGGTCTGTCTCAGTGGCAGGTCATGGGTCCTCCAACAGGATAATGACCTAAACACACAGCTAAAAGCACCCAAGAATGGATAAGAACATAACATTGGACTATTCTGAAGTGTTCTATAGAACGTACATGGAAAGAGCTGAAACTTGCAGTCTGGAGAAAGCGCCAATCAAACTTGAAACAGCTGGAACAGTTTGCTCAGAAAAAGTGGACCAACCTACCTGTTAACAGGTGCAGAAGTAACATTAAGTCTTGCATTTTTCTCCATGCCATTTTCATTTGTTTCATTACTTTTTGTTTCAACTACAATATTATGTTGAATAGAAAATTTAAAGCAAAATCTGAATAAACAATGGTGGATGCCAATTACTTGTCAGTTTCATGTAATATCAGAGAAAATTTAAATCTTAATTTTTTGTGGAGGGTCACCAACAAATTTCACCACGTCTGTATGTATATGTGTATGTAAATACCTCTGGTAGATATACCTGAACAGTGAGAGACAAAATAACAACAAAAAAGGTCAAGTCACACATTTGAAAGCATGGTACGTGCCCACCCTTGGTGGCACCAATTACACAACGCCAAAACATAGCTAGCTACTTCACTCCTCACATTACTATTATATAGCTATGAAACGATAACTACCCCAATGTGTGATGACTTCTATCTGGCCAAGTGTAGAAGCTACAATTGCTACAACAAGAGTAATGTTTGCTTATGAATGCTTAAAGTATCAAAGCCTTTCACACTTCATGCCAACTGAGCCATATAGCTAATTAGCTACTACAGCTATTAGACGTAAAAACTAGAAAAGGTACCATTCTGAGGAAATTGTAAAAAGGGGTCACTGTCGAACGAGCTGTGTTCAGTGTCCAGCTGTGTACTGGCAGTAAATTAACACAGATTATCCTCCAGTACTTAGCTGGCCATCTCCCAAATACAAAAACAAAGATATGTCCAGTTAGATAGATAGCTAAAAAAGACTGAATAGCTGGAAAAAGATAGCACAGTAACTTCAGCTTTATGTAATATATGCTTAGTCTAGCACACTAACAGCACAATGGAACACACAAGGCTCGGAGGAAGCAGTGAGGATGTTATACAACAAACTAGAGACCAGAAGCTGTATTTATATTATGTTGTAAAAATATACGTTTACACCAAAATGTAAAGAAGAAGATATATAAATAACTGAAAATAAATAATCCAGTCCTCAAATCAAATTTGTTTAACAATCACCTGGGTGCACCACTCTACTTTTCTTGCTGTTGCACATCTTAAAAGAAATCAAAATATGCAAGTACAACTTTCTGATTACAACACATACGCACAACTGTCCTACCGCACAGGTGGGGTGATCAGATCCCACACACACAATTAACAGAATGAAATGTTCCTAAGCACTAGGTCTTCTAAACCGGGTCCTTGTCCAAAGAAACATCTAGACAGTCTTCATGGGTAGCTAAGGACATTTCTATAAAAAAGCCAATGTGGACTTAAACCCTCTCAAGCCTGAGTGGAATGTTTGATTTCTTACTAGATCAAAATAATTGTTATAATAATGAGTATTATTTGATGGGATAAAAACAGCCAATTCAAATGACGTCATACAAAAGCTATGCTTTGATCTACACATGTTCAGACATATGTACGCATTTACAGATTTTTCTACACATTTACAGATTAATGTACACATTTGTGAATCGTGGTACACATTTGTGGATCAAAGTACACATTAGCGAATGGTAGTAGGCTACACATTTGCGGATCGTGGTACGCATTTGTGGATCGAGTTACACATTTGCGGTTCGTGGGATGCATTTGCTAATAGTTTTGCTAAATAATGGCCTAAAAGTTTCCGCTTTCCAAGTCTACGGGTATATATTCCTTGTGAGGTAATGGACATATCCAAATGTTTTCTCTCAATGTAAAACAGAGTGAGTGGTGTGAGCTTGCGACCTTGTTTAGTTCAACATTGCCCCAATGAGGTACATCAGAAAATGCTTGCATATACCGTACGTCCTGTCAAGGTACTGAACATTTAGTTGGATTACAATACAATTAACGGTTTCTCAATAATATGCTGAAATGTACAAAAAACATTCCCAATTGAGGATTAATTGGACAAATATCGGCCACATGTTTTACAGACCTTGGTCTATAGATGCCAAATCTCTTATTACATAGAGATTGGACATTTGGTGCTATGCCATGAGTCCAATTTGCATACCATTGCACCAGAAGTTGTGGCTCTTGTGACTGTATTTTAACGCAAAGAGGGGCCTTTTTGGAACATATCATCTCATGGGAATTTGGAAAAACGACCAACAAACACTGTATTAATAATAATAACCAATGGTATCAATAACAACAGTGGTTAACCAGTGAACTGCTGAAACCCTAATAATCACTAAGTATACTCACCTTTTTTTGTTTGGTGGAATCCAACTTCAACAGCCAGTAGGAAGCGATTTTGGGTTTATGGTACTTCCAGTTGACAATTATCTGAAAGGGAAAACCACAGAAAATAAATAATATAAATCAATAACATTGATAGAGTATGAATATGCAATACTTATTATTTTGTAAGTTTGAGAAAACCTTATAGACATAAGTCATAATTCCTGTGACAGTTGTTAACACATTAAAGTAAATGCAATTGTTTTAAAGATTATTAACAAAATTGGAGTATGGTCAACTATTAATCAATTATAACAAGCACTGTGTAAATATACATTTACTTGCTGAAACAAATTGTACTTGCTAATAAATTCTAGTTCACATTAATGCTACTAATGAATTTACAGCGTAATCATTTATATTGGAGTAATAATAATTTAAATAATATTCATGTGTGTTTTAAGGTGATCTCTACTTTTCTTTATGGTATGAATGTGAATGTGTCTATAACCATGTAAAAATATCTTAAACTTAGCACACTTAGTTTAAACTTAAAAAGGATGCTGTTATTTTATTAAGCACTGGGGTAATATTACATTAACATAAAATTGCATGATATCAGGCATTTAAAAAAAAAAAAAAAATACAAATGGCATGATATTTAGTGTTAATGACCAATGGACCAATGTCTTTCTAAATTGTATCTTAAAATATATAGCTGCAATTGACAAATACATTGTTGTAGGGTTAGCTCTAAGATTTAGGCCAATTCATTCCATATGGAATAATCTTGGCAAAGTCTCCTAATCCTGGAAGTGTCACGATTATAGTGAGGTGCGGAACCATACGCAGACATTGTGGAAAGTAAATGGTGATTTAATCCTTACACACAAAACAAACTACACGTAAATGAAAGGTGCTAACAAACATAAAACGATGTACAAAGAAACGTGTAACGTATTCACTGAATATAAGGGTTAAACAGAGACAAACCGTGAGCGTTGTGAAACACAAACAATCAACCACACCTAATGTGTGCCTAGCCTAAGTAGGCTCCCCAATCAGAGTCAACTGAACACAGCTGCTCTGACTGGGGAGCCCACAGCGGCATAGAGAGGGCTAGAGGCATCTCTAGGTGGCATGCCCTGACTGTGAGCCCCAAAACATAGAGTAGGCTAGGGGCTCCCAGCCAGGACATGACAGGAAGCAAAAATTTAAACAATACACGGATATCAGTCTAGTTGGCTGGGTATTTGCACATGCGTTTTTAATGGATTTAATTTGCAGTTAGATTGACCTTAACCCAAACAAAATGGATTAAGGTCACGACACACAACAACAAACCATATAGTACATTGCAACATCATAAATCAAGCAAGCAGATCAGTAAGTATGGCTGATTAACATTGTCTGAAAACTATTAATTTGAAAATTACCGTTATTGACAATAATCTGTAAACAATTATTATCATCTTTGTCACAAACATCAATGCCAAGATAGGGAGTACAGCCGTGGGCAAAGGTTTTGAGAATGACATTAGTATTGGTTTACACAAAGTTTGCTAATGCAGTATTTTTACCAGATGTTACTATGGCATACTGAAGTATAATTACAGACATTTCATAAATGTCAAAGGCTATTATAGACAATTTCATTAAGTACATGCAAAGAGTCAATATTTGCAGTGTTGACACTTCTTTTTCAAGACCTCTGCAATTCGTCCTGGTATGCTGTCAATTAACTTCTGGGCCACATCCTGACTGATGACAGCCCATTCTTGCATAATCAATGCTTGGAGTTTGTCAGAAGTTGTGGGATTTTGTTTGTCCACCCGCCTCTTGATGATTGACCACAAGGTCTCAATGAGAATAAGGTCTGGGGAGTTTCCTGGCCATGGACCCAAAATGTCAATGTTTTTTTCCAGGCATTGTTCGTCACCAAACTGGATGGTTGGGAGAAGTTGCTCTCGGAGGATGTTTTGATACCATTCTTTATTCATGGCTGTGTTCTTAGGCAAAATTGTGAGTTAGCCCACTCGCTTGGCTGAGAAGCAACCCTACACATGAATGGTATCATGGAAAAGGACTGATGGTAGCTCCCAAGCGTTTTTTCCTAATACCCCAAACTATTGAAAAGGACTTTGCCCCAGCTCTCAGCAGTATAATCCCTGTACCTTTGCAGAAGGTATCAGTCTGTCCGTGATGTTTTTCCTGGAGAGAATTGGCTTCATTGCTGCCTTTCTTGAAACCAGGCCATCCTCCAAAAAAATTAGGAAGCCCAAAGAAATATTTAGTTATTTTTTAAGAAATATGGACCTATCAATATTTAAAAGAAGTTTAAATATCTATAGATAAAGGTGATGTATTTGAACAAAGAATAATGACATTTTAACCACTTTAGAAAGGGAATGGTGTCAGGATTACATGTTGAACACACATTTTGGCATTACTGTTTTAATATACAGGCAATCATCAGGGACAAAACTTCTCAACAATGGCTTTGCACAGTGAAGAACATTTTGCTTTGCACACTGGAAAAGGACAACAAAGAACTGGTCAAGGTAACAGAAGTAGAGTCACAACTCCCTGCAGAACTTCTACATCAGGTCATTGACTTTATTGTAAATGAATACTATAGGACGGTCACCACAGCCTGGCTCTGTGCAGAGATATCATGCCCAGAACAGGTTCAGATTGGCCTAAATCCTACCCTAATCCTATCTCCAGATTTCTTAAAGATATAAGCCTACGTTTGTAGAGGACAGTCGTCCGAAAAGAATGACGCGTCGTATGTGTATTTTCGTAAAAGAGAAGCCTTCCAAATCTCGACCACAAAAACACAAAATAAAGAAAGAAAATAAAATTGCACCTGTTACATTTCTATTCACATTTCCGGAAATGTTAAAGATAGAAGCCTACGGTTCTTTACATGTTGTAGGGGACAGTCAGCTGCAAAGAATGACTTCCAAATCTCGCCCACAAAAACACTGTTTTTCATGATTGCATGGAAAAAACTATAATTTATTTCAGGGGTTAATCTGATATGATCAGAATTTAATCTAATTTTTGGTTTTAAGATTTAATGATCCATCACACTGATATAGGAATCTAAAATTGTTGATTTTGGTTGATATTGTACAATTTACGGAAGCAATAATGCAGATTACTTGTATATTATGTTACATGTTCAAACATTAAATTTTGTTTGTGGTTCTGAACCCCTGGGGATGTCCATATGTGACATAATCATCCTTACCTATTGGAGAATACTTTGAGCTTCTGTGGAATATTTTAGTTAAGATTGGATGTGTGGTGGGCTGTTAGAAACAGACCTTGCCGGATGGGGTAATAAAATGTAAATTAGTACATTCCAGGAGTAGGACCATACGGCAAGAGATCAAGGGGAATAGTGTGACCTGGTTTATTGTCTGTTGGCTTATCACACTGACCCTGATGCGGAGAGGGAACACAGGAGGGGAAGTGTGAACACAATTTAGGTGATATCTCCGGGCAGACCTCCTGGCGCCAGCCCCCCCCCCCCCCCCCCCCCCCCCCCCCCCCCCCCCCCCCCCCCCCCCCCCCCCCCTCAACTGTTTTGAACTCTACCCTTCTCAATAAAAGCAACTACATGTCAACATACGTTTTTTGTATTCTCTTCACACATTGTTACTAATAAACTCATTAAGTCTTCTAAAACAATGTTAACTATTCATCCTTCTTTAAGTTATGGGTTTTCAGAGTCCAAAATGTAAAGGACATCATTCTAAAACAAAGGATGACCTCCTGAGAGGTCAAAAGGTCAAGGTTCTGCAGGGCGGATTTTGGGGTCCCAAATGACCCAAAGACTGTAGAGCATGGGTCACCAAACTACGGCCCGCGGGCCGAGTCAGGCCCGCCACCCCCCTTCGACTGGCCCCCCAACCCCTCTGCCCCCCACTACTTGAACCGGCAATCCCCAAAAGTCGCCATGGCCTATTTTGTTTAAATAGCTCTTTGGAAAATAATAACATGTCTGCATCTGATATTTTGTAGATTTTTTTCAGTTAAAAATTTATATTTAGTTATAAAATGAACTATATTTGCCGAATTTTCGTCACCTGACATGCTCAAGATCAATTAGTGACAGACAACGCACGCGCAGAGAACTACTCGGTTACTATCGTAACCTCAGTTACCATCGTAACCTCAGTTACCTCAGAACTGTTACTGTCAGACAGCAAAATGGCTAGCGTTAAACGAAAAGTTGATAGAGAGTGCAGAGTTTTCAAAGAACAGTGGACCAACGATAATTTTTTTGTTCAGTGTAAGGACCGTGCAGTTTGTATTATATGTAAAGAAAGCGTGGCGGTTTTCAAAGAATATAATCTGCGTCGTCATCACGAAACCCTCCACAAAGAGTATGCTAGCTTGCGAGGGCAAGCAAGAGAAGACAGGATTCGGAGGCCGAAAGGCGGACTGGCTGCACAACAGAATGTATTCCTTCGCCAAACTCAGGTCAACCAGGCTGCTGTCCGAGCTAGCTATCTACTATCACCTACTAGCTACCCACGGAGAGCAGTTTACTGATGGGGACTTTGTTAAAGAATGGCTGCTTGCTGTGGCCGAGGAGGTGTGTCCCGACAAGAATGATGCGCTCAACGAGGTGAGTCTCTCCGCACCTACTATAACCAGGCGAATTGAAGATTTGGGGGACAATGTGTATGACCAGCTGAATAAGAAAGCGTCAGAATTATAGTTTTTTGCTTCGGCCATGGATGAGAGCAATGACGTGCAGGACACAGCACAACTGCTCATTTTTATTTGTGGAGTTAGCGCAAGCTTTGAAGTGTCTGAGGAGCTGGCAGCTCTAAAAAGTCTCAAAGGTACTACGACCGGAGAGGATATTTTTGTCCAAGTGTGCAAAACACTGGAAGTGTTGGATCTACACTGGTCTAAATTGGCCAGCATCACTACGGATGATGCACCTAATATGGTTGGCAAAACGAGGGGACTAGTAGGGCGCTTAAACAGCGAATTCTTGGAATGAGGTCTCACCCCCCCTTTACAAGTCCACTGTCTGATTCACCGGCAAGCACTATGCTGCAAAGTTCTTAAGTGGGCGTCTGTCATGAAGGTGGTTGTGAACTGTGTCAACTACATCCGAAAACATGGGCTGAAACACAAACAGTTCCAGGCCTTTCTCTCTGAGCTTGAGTCTGCCTACGAGGATGTGCTGTACTATTCAGAAGTCTGATGGTTAAGCCGAGGCAGAGTGTTTCTATGACCTGCTACCCGAAATCAACACCTTCCTGCAGTCTAAAGGTGAAACGGTACGAGAGCTGAACGAGCCAGAATGGAAATGGGACCTCGCGTTTTTAACTGATGTGACTGAAATATTGAACCACCTTAACGTGCAGCTCCAAGGAAAAGGGAAGCTAATCAGTGACATGTATTCCCACATCAAAGCGTTTGAGGTCAAACTAGTGCTGCTTGTGCGACAGGTCCAAAAGCTAGACTTCACGCATCTCCCTTCCACCCAAAGCTGCTGCACTGAGAAACCAGCTGTCCCGTTCCCAGTCGAAAAGTGCAAGGATGCACTGGAAATTCTGCAGGGAGAGTTCAGTGCGCGGTTCCTTGAGCTTCATGTCAACGGGAAAGGAATACGCTTGTTCCAGAACCCCTTTGCTGCCGACATAAATGATGCCCTTCCCTCTCTTCAGTTTGAACTAGCCGAGTTGCAGAATTGTGATATCCTTAAAGATGCGTTCAAGCCTGACAGTCTCATTGAGTTCTATGCTGCGCTCCCAGAGGAAACCTACCCAAACATCAAACAGCATGCAATGAGAATGTCCACAGTTTTTGGCAGAACCTACATCTGTGAGCAAACCTTTTCCCGCATGAAGCAAACCATGAATCCAACAAGGAACAGACTCACAGATAAGCACTTGCATCAGACCTTGAGACTGGCTACCACTAGACTGCAACCAGACATTGAACTTCTCACCAGCCAGAAGCAAGCACACAGTTCACACTGATTTTAACAATTATTATTAATATCAACAGGCCTACTGTACTGTCCTACCTACGTGATAGTGTACTTGTACGAAGTTAGACAGCTAGCCAAACTCCATTCATCAAAGACATGCGAGCCAGGAAGTGAACGTCCCAGTTCCAATATTTATTGCAAGTTAAAACCATGAATACTTGTGAATCTATAATGAATCAGAGTGAAAAGTCATTGCTTTCCTAAGCGTAACAAATGAGGATTGAAGAAGATTAACTCAAGAGCTCCAATCAGCTTGCTATACTAGAAAAGAACGAACCAACTAAAAAACCCGTTTCCATGGTCACGCGGAAGTCTGTATACCGAGAGCGAAACACTCCCCGTCTGGCGTCTTTTGACGTGATTGTTACAAACAACTTGACCATCAGTTGTCCTTCGGAAGAAGGAGAACAACCTCTGAAATAGGTCGGCGGAAGCTCTTGACAACGCCATGTAATGCGGTCTTGATCTCTATTTTCCGCACCCTTCCATCGGTGCTGGGGAACGTCGAAGTGACCACTGCCATAGGCCACTCGTTGCGGGGGGACTGATGCTCTTTCAAGAGAACGTCTCCCACTTGAATATTACGATAATTCTCAGTCCATTTACATCTGCTTTGCAAGGTGGGAAGGTACTCACGCTTCCAGCGAGACCAGAACTCGTTTGCAAGAGCTTGCACATATTTCCACTGACTTTTGAAGAGGCATTTCTCTGAGAAGTTGCCTGGAGGAGCAGATACGCCAACTTTCTGGGTGAGCAACATAGCAGGAGTCAAGAGGAATGGTGACTCTGGATCAGAGGAGACTGCGATCAGTGGTCTTGCATTGATAATTGCTGACACTTCAGCCATCAGTGTGCATATATGGAAGCGTGAGTACCTTCCCACCAACTAACCCATGGGTCAGTTGTGTGGATTTGCTCTGCAACAGCATGGAGTCAAGAATTCTACGTGTGAGCCCAATCATACGTTCCCATGCGCCTCCCATGTGTGATGCATGTGGGGGGTTGAATTCCCATGCACAACCTTGTTTGCTCAAGTATCTTTGCACACCAGGGTCCTTTGTGAACTCCAATTCTCGACATGCTCCTACAAAGTTTGTTCCACAGTCAGATCTGAACTGTTTTGCTGGCCCACGAATAGCAAAGAAGCGACGTAGGGCATTAATACAGCT
>JACXGK010009663.1:0-19515 GCA_016801125.1 Novumbra hubbsi
GGGGGGGGGGGGGGGGGTTGTCTTGCTGTGCTTGCCATGCACCGGTTGACTTTCATTTGCACCAAAACAGGTGACATTTATTCAAAATTGCTTAGGCTTTTTATCTGGACTGATTTGATATCCCTGAAGTTTATTCGGCTTGGTGTTTTATTGTGATGATTTCGTGTTCCCTTCATGTTTTTGAGCATTGTATGTTATTTGTTTTCCACTAAATGGAGGCCTATCTCTGTTTGCCTTCATGTTGCTGGGTCACCGTGCATTCATTTGTCAATCCACAGCAATCTCAGTTGTACAATTTTTTAATATGGCTGTGAGTTTACTTAATTTACTGTGGTGTTAAGTAGAGATGGAGGTACAGAGAAAACATGTTGCAGCATGGGCATCACCATTTTTAATGTAGTCATCTGGGTGGGATTTATTTCCAAATTTATTGGTTGATCCCTCTTGAATACACTCAGTGGACCTGGTATTGCTGGCGCAGGTTTGATAATGGCGCGTACATTGATTAGATTCCATCTCTACGGTAGAATGGTCATTACTTTCTGTAGTGACAGACTTCATCCACCAGAGGTCAGTATAGTGCATACTGATTCACTCTTGAATGATCGGTTTGCTCTCTCCAAGCTCAGAGCAGTAATAAGAAATACAGAGCTATTTAACTCACAATGACAAAGGGGATTTTTGGGCAGGTTGGAATACCAGTGGAGAAATGTAATTCCATTTCAAACCATCTGTTATTTCAACGTATTCATTCATATTAAACTTTTGTATTGACTGCAATGTAGAGGAATTTACCCTTTTGGCCCTTTTATTCAGTCACTGTTAAAAAGTTCAGTCTGCCCAGAAGAGTATGTTTGTGTTTTATAAAAAAAAATCACTGTAATACTGGTTAGTTTACAACTACCCCAGAACGGCGTTGCCCTTCCTTTGTCTTGATCAGACGAAGAAGACCTTTTTACCTTTACACTGCATCTCCGTGGAAATGTAACAGGTTTTCCCCAGACTGCCGTGATGTTGCATGCGATCACTTCTGCGTGATGAGCCAATATGCAGTGGGGAAGAAGAGGGGGAGGCGGGGAGGGGAGGTGCTAATACCCAGGCGTCCCGAACCCCTCCAGAGCTCTTCTCCAACGGGCTGCAGACTGATGACGAGGGTCCGGCCGGGTCGTCAGCGCTTCGTCGTGCCCGCTATTGGGCCCCTTCCGGGCCTGTAGTGGAGCAGACCTTTAACCCTTGATGTCTAAGGCTGTCCTGCTTTTTTGTTGTCTCGTGTGAATTTATTTTAGAAGCCATGTTCTTACTTAAGCCTCTGAAAGAGATGCGGGCGAGGAGAAAAGGTATTCACTCCCTCTGGTGTGTTTTCTGTCCCGGTGTGCTGTGGTCTCTGTGGTGGTCTGTGTGTACCCTTGTGGTGTCTCGGTGTGTACATTTGTGTATACGATGCTGTGTGTTGATCTTTTTTTCGGACTAGTTCTTGTCAAGCCTTCGCGTGAAGCTTAGATATTGTCATCATCTTCTGTCTTCCATGTCTCCCGTGTAGTTTGTGTTGCCGTGAGGTGAATACTATCTGTTGGTTGAAATGAAGCCGTGCATGTAGACATATTCCAACCACCCTGGATTTGTACACATTGTCTTTTCAACATCTGATGGTGGTTTTGGACTGGTCAGATCTAAATAATGTATTGAAGAAATTAGGAACTTCTTACTATACTATAATTTTTTTTTATGTTTTGCCTTTATTTTGCTAATATTTATTCTATATGGTTGTGCAGGAAACCATGTTTGGCTTAGGCCGGAACCTGTCAAAATATTTTTGACTTTTTATTGGTTTAAATAAAACAATTTGGAAAACATCTTCTTAACCAGAAAATACTACTTATTCTGTGTCTCTTTTTCACTCAATTTCTCTCCCAATCACTCAGGTAAGCCGGCAGATTGGGGTTCTACTGAAACACAGTCTGACACCAGTAGTCATGGGTCATCCACCACACTTCCCAGAATGCCCCTTCACTCCAGCCCCAACACAGAGCAAGGTAACCACCACGGCCATGAACACTCCTGTAAAACTCTCCCACACCAAGGCAGTTTAACCTAACGGTTCCCTGGTTGTTGCTTTTAATGAGCATGTTGTAAATGGTACCCGATTTGAAATTATAATACATTATTTGTGTAGAAGAGTCTGAGGGGATGAAGAGAGATCGGAGGGCTCGTCCGTGCTCGATGTTTGAGTCCTCGGAGTTCCCCGCCACCTCGCTCCGGAAGAACCAGAGCAGTGACGACCTAGTCAGAGACGTCCAGGTAACAATTGTGCCGCTGAACTGAAATGTCTACTTGGCTACTTTACCTGCAGATCCAAAATGGCCAGTATATCATTTACGTACAATATTCTAAAGCAAATGTGCAAGCACACAGACATATAAAGTGCATGTACACAAACATAGAGAGACTTATCCTTCCTCTGTATCGCAGGACAAAGTGCTTAACCCCAACCCTTACCCTTGTGGGGATCCAAATAAACGAAACATAGTTTACCTTCAACAGGACATTGGTTTTCTTTGGGTGTTTCTTCCCCACTCAGAGATAGATGAGTACATTGCTTCAGAAGTATGTTATATATTCTCAGCCCACTACTCTGAACAGACCTGAATAAACAAGGCCCTTGACCTTCTGCTCATAACGCTTGTTACCCTTCAGTCTAATCAGCCTTGAACTGAGCATAAGTGGATATGAAAATCAGCTAGATGAACACGTCTTCTGCTGTAATGGGTCACAACCCTAATGGAAGTGTTGTGGAGTCTGTCTGTCTGCTTGTTGTCTGCCAGATAACCTGCTCCTCTCTATCATTTTGTGTCCCAGTCTACTTCCAAAGTCAAGGTGCCTCCACCTGTCGCCAGCAAACCCAAACACCCAATCGGCATCCCCTACGGCAAGCCAGGCCTCAAAACCGGCACCTTCCCCAAGGTCAAGCCCCCCAGCCAGCACCCCCAGGGGGACCCCCAGACCTGCGTCCCCCTGCTTCCCTCCCAGAGCCAGACCTTGCCCCTGCCCTCCAAGCAGGACCCCCCTCCGGCGGCCACCGTCAGACCCTTCACCCCTGAGCTGCCAAAAGACATGAGCAAGCCCAAGACCCTGGCAGCCAGCTCCATCTACTCCATGTACACTCAGCAGCCCAACGCAGGCAAGCCTTTCCAGCCCAGCGTACAGGGCGCTCTCAACCGGAGTCGAGGCAACGGCTTTGTCAGCGGTAAGACTACCTTTTGGTTCCTTACTACATTTCTGTTGGCGTTAGAAACTGGACTGTCTGTCCCTTGTCACTTGTCTATTTGTCTGCTGTGCATTCATTGTTCCAGAGAATTGGCTTAGTAACAAGCTGGGTGAACCATAACTCCAAAGCCTTTTACTATGTGTGCCATCAACTTTGGGACACGCTGGTGACATGTTGATGAGCATTTATTTTCAGATGACTATTCTTCCTGTAGTCTTAAAAGAAGTAAAGCGCAGTAAAATCGGTGTTTCATTTAGGGGTGTTCTTACAGTTCAGTCAAATAATAAGCAATGCCTATCCATTCTATTGTACAGGCTTGCGGTAGCTAAAAATAACATTGTGTCTGATGGGATTCCACTTTGGTTATGGATGCCAAAGTGGTTTGTTGCACCCCCTCTAGAAGGGGCCATTAGCGGGTCTAATTACTCCTCACACCCTGAATAATTTTTACTCCTGCATTTTTGGGAAAGTTGTGCAAATGTTGGGTGAGTAAGTTTGCAAAAGGATAGCCGAGGGCGAAGGAAAGGGGTTAATTTGGGATTTACCACTTGGCTCATGTTCTTTTCCATGTTAAACACTTACTGCTCGAGTGACTCTTAATAGAGGGTTTTAAATCAGGCTGACGTCAGACTTATGCTAAGTACCTAGGCGAGTACAGTGATTTTTAGCGGCGAGAGAGGGTTTTTAGAATAAGCTGCAGTTAGGGAATTAATTGTAGGTTATAAAAAAAAAAAAGAATCATGGCAACCCTCATTACAATAAAACATCAAAGGAATTTCCATCATCCTGCTACATTTTTACTTCTGGTTGGCCGATACAGTCTGTCAGTTGGATCTGTCACCGATCCTTTTCTCAAACACAAACTGTGGTGAACAGACCCTATTGATTTATATGCTGAATCTATATATAAAGTATATGCATATATGAATCCAGTTTGTGCATACAGTAAGGCAGGGCAGGTTTTAAATCAATTAGGGGGTTTTCCTCACAGTTGACTAAACAGCACTTAGTTGATCTCTGGAATATAGACATTGGAACAAATCATGAGTGGAAAAAATGTGATGGCAGAGAACATCCTGATCCTTACTTGAGGATACCTGGATACTATATTTGTTTATTAAATCGGGTGCAAAATGAGGTGTTGCGGTACCTGGTGTTGTTTAACAGTCTTATTCAGACCTCACCTATTATCTCTGTGCGTTTCTCTGTTTGTCCAGTTTATGGTAAACCTCTGATCCCTGTTGGAGGGCCCCAGCACCCAGAGAACCCATATAGCGAGCAGCGACACTCCCCAGACCAGCACTCTGAGGTGGACCATGTGGCCCCCCAGGGCCCCTCCACCGAGGCACAGCATGGGGAGACGGAGCGCACCCCACGCCCCCTCAGCCCTACCAAGCTGCTTCCGTTTATCTCCAACCCCTACCGTCACCAGAGTGACGGGGACCTGGAGGCCCTCAGGAAGAAGCTCTACAACGCCCCGCGGCCCCTGAAGAAACGCAGCTCTATCACGGAGCCTGAGGGCCCCGCCGGACCCAACATCCAGAAACTACTCTACCAGAAGACCACGCTGGCCGCCATGGAGACCATCCTCAATGCACCCACCACGCCCGAGCCTGTGAAGGAGGAGGGAGGGGCGGGGCCAGCTCTTCCAGGAGCTCCAGTTGGTGGAGAGAGCACCCGACCAGAGAGTGTAACAATCGAAGGGGGTGCCGTCCCACCTCCTGACCCCCTCCCCCACCAATCTCCTGCTGAGCAGATGGGTCCTCCAGTTATCTCTGAGGGAGATGATGAGGAGTTCACCCCCCCTCCCCATCCGGACCACCCTGCCCCTCGACCGGACCTGCCCTTGTTACCCCACCAGTCCTCTGCTGCTGCCGGCACAGTGGAGCCAGACCCCAGCCTGCCCCCACCACCAGACAGCTTTATGGAGGAGTTCCCTCCTTACCCCCCACCTCCCTACCCCAGCGGGGCTGAGCAGGAGAACCAGGGGGAGGACTCATTCAGCATGCAGGCCCCGGAGGTCACTGGCCAGGTCACACTGCCACCGGTAAGAATCTTTTAAATCCACCAATGTGTTCTAGGAAGAAACCTTTAATGACTCATAAAAGCCAGCTTGCAGTCGGACACATTCATACCAGTCTGAACACACTAATAGCTAGAAATGACACCGCTCTTAGCTACTGTAGCGTTGACAACAGCCAACTGCACAGTATTGTATGTGCCTCAGATACTGTTTATCAGTCTTGTTGGACCACGGGTTGTTATATACACCGCATTAAACTCACAAATGCGTAGTTGAACACTTAAAAGAAATGCAAGATTGTAAGTCACTCAAAACGAACAATACCTGACTATAATAGCATTTGTATAAATGCAACCAGGTTTGTCAGTCAACACTTGTCTCATATTGTGACACCCGTAGTAGTACTTGCTATTACAGTACTGTGCTGTTTGTAGTTAGTTAGCTGTCTGCATCCAACATTAGCCAAGACACTTTAAAGAAACTTTATTTTAAATATGCAAAACTATCAGTTTTTTTTTTTTGGCAACTGAAATTGATGCAATCAATTTGATATTTTATGGAACTGACAAGAGAAAAAGGTAATTCTTTTAAAAAGTAGCTAGCGTAGCTAGTGTCCCAATGTCCATCAAGGGATACTGTTTGATGCGCATTTGTTGAAACCCCCGAAAGTGAATGACATTATCACTGTGTGCTTAGGTGATTGGCACCAAATATTTTACTACATTAATAACAAAAAATCATTGCATTTGTAAAACTCTTTTCATTATAGAGGTATAATCTCAAATTGCATAAAGATGAACTAATCCACAAACCAAATTGAGATGTCAACTAGCGGTCTCCCGCATATTTGTGGATCTTTTACCTGTGACCTGAACTCTGAACAAAACCAAACATGACTGCTGTGCACAAATTTAAACCAATCCACACTCACAACTTGATTCACAAATGTGAATCTATGTCTAAACACCTCTGTCCACCACTACATGTACTCCAGGCTAGCAATTCACCATCTCACTGGATATTTAAGCACAGTGATCTTGGTCACTGTAGAAAGTGGAATTTTCTTTGTCCTAATCAGACTTAAATGACTCTCAGTAAGCGTTCTGTCTCCCATGTCCAAAGGTTACATACGTTTTGGTAATTTTCTTGCCGCTTAAGTAAACATGAAGCTGCACTCCAATGTTGATCCCCTTTTAGCAGGTTTAGCTGTGAAGCCCAAAACCAAAGAGTTGAGGAATGGTCTGATCCATTTTTTCTCCAAGTCCCTGCTTAACCCAATGGGCCATGCTAAGACTCCAGAAAGAGCTCTTTATTTATGGGGTTATTAACCATAATCTGGTTGGGTAATAATGGTGAAACCGTGGTTTGTTTCTTCACTGATCTGGCTTAGTCACAGTCAGATACCGTCAGTATATAAGTAAGTGCTGTGAGAACAGGTCTGTTCTGTCAATTATTTTATTCAACGCGTCCAGGTTGGTGCTGTTCTGTGGACTGGAAGTCATTCAATGTAAATGTGTGAATAGACTTTGCATAAGAGTTTGAAGGACGTGCACATCCACTCCATCCATACATAGATGGGACTGCACACTAACTAACGACCTTAGACACTTGTTGGCATCGGTGCTTCGTCGTGGCTGTTTAACGTCACCGAGGTGTGGCACTGCCTAAAGGGTTCTGATATGTCTGTGTGCCTGTACTAGGGGAAGAGGACCAACCTGCGTAAGACTGGCTCGGAGAGGATCGACCACGATATGAGGGTGAAGTTTAACCCCCTGGCCCTGCTCCTTGACTCCTCTCTGGAGGGAGAGTTTGACCTGGTCCAGAGGATCATCTATAAGGTGGGGCTGTCAGTGGATATGTGTGTATATGTAGATCGATACCATATGCTATTGTTTTAGTGGTTCCATATTAGTAAAAAGGCCTTCTCCGATTCATCAAATTCTTTAGAACGTTCTTTGGTGCTTTGAGGGAATGTGTGTAATCGGCTTTTGAAATGGTGTGTGGAATGTAAGATGGTGAAGCGTCACTGTGACGTTGTGTTTATTTTATTGTTTTTCAATTATCACCGTTATCAAGACTGAGCACCGCCTCTCTGTCCCGTCTCAGGTGGAGGACCCCAGTCTACCAAACGATGAGGGCATCACAGCCCTCCACAACGCAGTCTGCGCCGGACACACCGAGATCGTCAAATTCCTGGTGCAGTTCGGTGTCAACGTGAACGCCGCAGACAGCGACGGGTGGTGAGTACAGGCTACCGGCACGTTCCGGTGGAGACCTGGTCTGGTTTGCCTCGTTTGGACCGGAGCTCATTTAGGAATGGTTCCCCCCCACCAGGACTCCTCTTCACTGCGCCGCCTCCTGTAACAACGTGCAGGTGTGCAAGTTCCTGGTGGAATCCGGAGCGGCGGTTTTTGCCATGACCTACAGCGACTTGCAGACGGCAGCGGACAAGTGCGAGGAGATGGAGGAAGGCTACACCCAGTGCTCCCAGTTCCTTTACGGTCCGTTTGTAACACAACGCGCGTGTGCTTGTTTACGTAGTGTCCACCATTATCCTTGGTGGAAGGTGGGAATAGGATGTCCTGGTCGTGTTGAGACTTCTGTGTGTTTCACTTCTGAGGGCGTGGTTTCTCGCTAACATTTCGTGTCCTCTCGCCCTCTAGGTGTGCAGGAGAAGATGGGCATCATGAACAGGGGTGTGGTCTACGGACTGTGGGACTACTCCAACGAGAATCCCGACGAGCTGGAGTTCCTCGAAGGCGACTGCATGACCGTTGTCCGCCGCGAGGACGAGGACGAGGTCGAGTGGTGGTGGGCTCGCATGGGTGAAGCCGAGGGGTACATACCCCGGAACCTTCTGGGGGTGAGTCAGATGGCGTCCAGACTGAGATTGCCTAAGTTCAACTTTACTCGTTTGCAATAAAGAGCTTTTATAGTGTTCCACTGTTTTAATAACGTGGGTGTGCTTTCTCAACAGCTTTACCCAAGGATCAAGCCCAGACAGAGAACCTTGGCCTAGACCCACTCAACTCTGATCCTTTAACTCTTTCAGGAAGCGTGGACACATGTCATTGGTCCAGATGCTTCCTGTCCTCTTCTCCTTTCTTTCTGATCTGTTAGGATTTGTGGCAGTTGTAGGCGCTAACATTCCAGTGTAAATGAATCTCCCTTGGAAATGTCTTTCACATCAGTGAAAATAAAGAAAAGGAGGCATGGAAAGGAAACCAGTTGAGATGATTGCATTGTAGATCCACAAAGGCATAAACTGTACTGTAAAAGGACTGGTCCACAATCACATGAAGAAACGTTGAGACCAAACTATATGAAGGATTTAAAATGATCAATGAACACTACTACAGGCGGGCATATAACCACTTACTCTACTGCCCCTCTGAGGCACTTTGATATACCAGCGCAAGAGGTTTTCCACACTCATTTTTACAGACAACCCTAAAGACACTTATAAGACACAAAAAAACTAAAGGCGTTTTGTTTATTTACACTTTTTTTATGCCTATCAATTTTAAGTATCTGAAATTATAGATTGATGGGAACTGTCTGGGGATGAATGGAAAATGGAACAAACAGTATTTCTGTGTAGAAAGATGTTATGTTTTTTTATTGTTTCCTTCTGGATTGTTCTGTTGTTGCAGCCTGTCAGAAAGAGCTGGATTTGACCAGTGCTTAATTGAGTAAATGAATGAATGTAATGGTTGGGGATGCATGATAAATATGATGAATTATGTCTGTTACCAAGACAATCCATGTTGGAACCTGGCCTGATTATGTCATTTCCTGTTTTTGGTGTGACATTCACATTGTCCCCTCTGTTGAATAGTAACCAGTGTTGATCTTGGGATGTATTGTATGTTAGGTTGGTGATACCACTGTCAAATGTGCTATTGCTATTGGCTATTTGTAATTCTTTACACAGGCTTTATAGTTAATATGATAAGCATATGTTCTGCAGTTGAAGTTGTCACAATGAACATGCTTTGAAAACGATAATGTCACTAGTTAATCTTATGTCATTTATTTCAAGGCAATTCATTTAGGCGTTTTATCCATGTTGGAAGGATGAGTGACTGAACTTCAAGACAACATTTTCACTTGTATGCCTGTGTTGGTTTTCTGTGACATTAGGAGAGCAAAGATTCTTCCTTTCAAACATGTTTAATTAAACCTGGTTAATCATCTCATTCAGAATTTTGCATTTACTTGTTTCCAGCCATACCAATTTTCAACAGATATATTTATTTTTGTTACCTTTTATTTGTTGCCTTCTCAAAACTGTAAACTCACATGTAGAATTGTAAACATTTACATTAAAATATACTTTGCATACTGATGGCTGGGATGTGAAGTTACTTTGTTCTGTTTCTTTTTATAAAAAAAATACATGTTTTGTTTCTATTCAGCCAGTTTTCATTGATGTCTTTTTCTTGGCAGTGTCTGGGTGATTCATGATTTTGGTCAGAATTATTCTTCAGGTTTAGCAAAAAAGGACAAGGGGGTGTTGTATTTGACCAATAAACTGAAGATGAGCCGTTCTTTGCTGCACACAGACTGTTGAATAAATCTTTAATAGGGAAACTTTCAGTAGAAAATGGATTTAAGGAAACTATAAGTAGACCATGTGGGAATGCATTGTGGATGTTAAGTTGGAGAGAGAGGACTTTATAGTATATATAGATTAAAGTTAAAGAGTGTACTGAGTAGGCATAGACTATTTACGGATGCATCAATCATTTTTTTCATTTATTTCTCGGGGAGACAGGACTCGCAGGTAAGATCAAGGTCATCCCTAACACTGGCACACACTCCAACACCGTAGGTGGCGGTAATTCACCGATATTGTTGGATTCCACCCCAGTTAAAAAACCCACGAACGTGGAGGTAATACTGCGTAATACGTTTAGCGGTTTTATCATTCCCGGAAATATAAAAGTTATGTTGTATAGTTGCTTGCGTGAGGTGCATATCATTAATTGGTGTTTGATTGTAATGTAGTTAAACTAATTATACCTACACTTTTTAGATATAACTTCAAGCTTAGATTTAATCTTGATCTTCCACTTTGAGTTATTTTGGGCGAGATATTTGCAAAATGGCTAGATCGTGCATTAGGTTTATCCAACTAGCTAGCTACAGTACCAGTATGATTTGTTGCTTTATCTAGCAAAACTGGTTCAAAAGCCCCCTTCGTTTGTAACTCCGGTATACTCCGGTTTTCTGTATCGTTTTTGGGATGGAGTATGGGAAGGAGAGGATTGTGGCTTTAGTGGATATGGACTGTTTCTACGTTCAGGTGGAACAGAGGCTGAACTCAGCGCTGAAGAACACCCCATGTGTGGTGGCACAGTACAAAACATGGAAGGGAGGCGGGTGAGTCAACAGTATGGTTCTTCCGATTGAGAAAATAGTGGCGGGACATACACACAACCTATGTTGGAAAAGTAGTTGAGGCAGGTAAAGTTTTTTTCCTCATATCTTCTGGCTTGCCTTTAAATGCGTCAGTTTCTCGAGTTCGGCCACATTTATACCCAATGCAAGCAGTTTTTTTTTCAGTTCGTAACTAGTCTACCTTATTCTTCGTTTTTGGATTGACTGCTCAAAGACTGTGGATTATGGTATTTACATCTGATTGTTTTTAACCAGAATCATAGCTGTGAGTTACGAGGCAAGAGCCTACGGTGTCACCCGGAACATGTGGGCAGATGATGCAAAGAAGCTGTGCCCAGATCTCCAGGTGGCTCGTGTCAGAGAGTCACGCGGGAAGGCAGACCTCACCCAGTAAGTGTCCGTTTTTCAGTGAGTGTTTTGTTACCCAAACTTCAGTCTCTAGGAGACACTGTTCAGAACAAGCATGCTGTCCAACTCATTCTATAGTTACCGGGACGCAAGTGTGGAGGTGATTGAGGTGATGTCACGTTTTGCTGTGATTGAGAGGGCCAGCATTGATGAGGCCTACATGGACCTGACTTCAGCCGTACAGCAGAGACTTAAAAGCATGACCGACCAGAAGGTAGACCCTCAGCTCCTAAAGACCACCCATGTCCAGGGTTACCCAGAGACTGTTCACCATAAAGGGGCAACTCCTGACACTGCCACGGGTAAAGGTGGGTTTTCAGTCATGGTAATCATCGTCAATCAATTTCGGTAGCTTGTCGAGAGCATGTAACTTTTTTAAGAAGTCAGCTTTTTACGTCAGAACTTTGCCTCAAATGGAAAGTAACACTATCAATTATTTTTTATAATGTGTTAGAAAAGAACCTTCTTAATATGCCAGCTTGCATGTTGATCAGTCTACTGAGTAGATCACTCACCTTCCAATGCTTATCCTACTGTCAGTAATTTACTCTGAACTGCACCAACTCCAAGTTCTACTAGTGCCCTGTACAAAATGTTTTTAATAATGACATACATAATATTAAACATGCATAAAAAAAACAACTAATCACTGTCTTCAGGCTTCTCGCTTTACTTGTGATTTGACCAACATGATGTCATTATGTAGGCTATTACATTCTCCCTGTGGTTTAACTCTCATTGCAGAAAATTAAAGAACAGGGTGCATTTGGCCGCCATTACCTCCATAATCTATGTACTTTTGCAACAACAAACGTTAGAATTTTTTGAAATAATGCAGAAACCTAAGCCATGTCACCTTATCAAAAGTCACATATGAGTCGAAGACCTGGGAAACATCACATTCGCAGCCATAAAGAAAATGTAAATGCTTCCCTCCCTGGTTCTCCCCAGAGGAGCAGAGATCCTTGGGCCTGCTGCAGTGGCTGAGCGCCGTGTCGGGGGTCGATGGCTGTGCCGAGCTCCAGCTGGCCGTAGGGGCAGTGATTGTGGAGGAGATGCGGGCTGCAGTGGAACAGCACACAGGCTTCCGCTGCTCAGCAGGAATATCCCACAACAAGGTCTTTACTCTCCTATTCCCTTAATACCAACAGTGTATTCTTCCTCTGTGTTTCCATCTCCAAACAGCTTGGTGTTCATGTCAATGGTTTTTCTAGCTTCATTTCCTCATGCCCTTTCCCTTATTATAACCAATCTGTCAAAACCTGACAGGTCTAAGCCACACAGTGGAAACAAAGTTCAGGACCTGTCTTTGTGCTACTCACTGTCTCCCCCCAGGTGCTGGCCAAACTAGCTTGTGGTCTGAACAAACCCAACCGCCAAACCATCCTGCCTCTCGGCTCCATCCCGGAGCTCTTTAACTCCCTTCCCATCAGCAAGATGTGAGTGGACCCCTAGTTAAAACAAAGACGCTATGGCTTAGTGGTCATACTGATACTTGTGTACTGAATCAGCTGTGCATACATACTCGTATCCACTGATCCAATACTGTTGTTCCTCCCTCTAGCCGGAACCTGGGAGGAAAGCTGGGGGTGTCCATCACAGAGACGTTGGAGGTGGAGAATATAGGGGAACTGACACGGTTTTCTCAAGCCCAGCTGGTGCAGCACTTTGGAGACAAGACTGGGTAAATGCATGCTTCCTACATCTCTGGTCTTCAAGGCACTTACGGACCCAAAAAAAGACTGATTCGCACTTGTGACACCTGCGTGGTTACAAGGTAAAGAATCAGATCATAAGTGTTTCAGCCCC
Source organism: Novumbra hubbsi (assembly GCA_016801125.1). Lineage (NCBI taxonomy): Eukaryota > Metazoa > Chordata > Actinopteri > Esociformes > Umbridae > Novumbra > Novumbra hubbsi. The sequence goes on from JACXGK010009663.1 coordinate 12,909, forward strand.
TCAGGACAAGAGTGAAGAAATACTGGACAATCTCCAAGCAAATTTAGATGTTTTGTGTTTTTTGGTTCTGTGATAATGCAGTCCATAGAAGTGTGCCTTTCTGCTGCCAGGTTTCAACGTCTACCCCTTTAAGTACAGAAAGATCGAGAACAACAACCGACATTTTGATGCATATTGAATCATATGATCTGGTGAAAGTGCTCCATCTTGAAACTTGAATATTGACATGCACACATCTTGGGGATTGCATGCTCAGTGGACTAATAAACAAAATGCTAAAATAATTTTGGAGTAAAACAAATTCTTGTAGTTAGGTTCTTGGTGTAACTTATGCAGTTAGCAGTCAGTGGTAATGGTGGCAAATAAAATGTCTTTACGTGTACGTCATAAATCCATCTAAATCTCCTCTAGTCAATGGCTGTACGACTTGTGTCGGGGGATTGACTTTGAGGCAGTGAAGCCCAGACAACTCCCTAAATCTATAGGCTGCAGCAAGAACTTCCCTGGGAAGACCTCCCTCGCTACCAGAGATCAGGTACTGGTATGTGCCATCTGGGCTGCATCTCAGTGTCAGCGTTGCCATGGAGCACTTTTGCCTCAATGTTGTCTGAGGTCTGAATTAACGTTTGACGTTAACGTCTGTCTGCAGGTGCAGAATTGGCTCTATCAGCTGGCACTGGAGCTGCAAGAGAGATTGACCAAGGACAGGGAGATGGTGAGGAATCTCCATCTCATGTCTAAAAGCTTTTCCCTTCACCTTGGTTCGTCAGTCATAAGACAAAGAAACACCGCTCTCCTGTTCATTGGTCTTCATCTCTTCACTCTGAGTAGAACGGCCGTGTGGCGAAGCAGTTAACGGTAGGGGTGAGGCAGCTGGGGGATAAGAGGCCCAGCAGTTTCTCCCGGTGCTGTGCATTAGCAAGCTACGATGCCACCAAGATCTCCTCGGACAGCTTCGCCATCATCAAGAGTCTGAACACGGCAGGGAACCAACAGGCAGCCTGGCAAGTTGCACATTAACCACCATATTTCACACACTTTCTCCATTATATGTGGAACACTGAAGCTGTGGCCACTGAATTCGTAAATGTAAGGGACGGTGGTTTCCCAGTGCCCCAAGTAGGTCTTCCTCGTTTGTGTTTTTGTATGCTTGTTTCAGTCTTCTCTGTTTTCAGATGTGCGTGACTTTTTAACTGTCTCTCCGACCAGGACTCCTTCCCTTACCCTGCTCCACATTTCGGCCAGCAAATTCAGCGACGCCCCGACTGCCGGAGTGGGAGGGATCGCCAGCTTCATGTCCAGTGACAGAACCTCCACCCAGGCCTCTACTCAGCCTTTCTCTGGCTCAGCTACAGACTCCACCCCCAAGAGACCTGGCTCCATCCAGTCCTTATTCCGGAGAGCTGCAGAGAAACAGAGGGAGAGGAAGGAGGGAGGAGACGAGGAAGAGGCTGGGGGCTATGGATCCTTTCTCCCGCATTCCTCGATTCCAGATTGGTCCTCTGAGAAATTAACCCCAACCGACCCCAGTGGATCTTCTTGTTCTCTCTCTTCAGTCAGTTCGTCAGCCAGCCCCAATGTTGGTATCTCCTCTTTTTTTCAGAGGAAGAGTTCTGAGACAAACCAGTGGCCCTCCACCTGTCACGGTGACAGTCCCAGAACGGGTGGAGCAACATGTTCCACAAAGGGGCGGGATGTAATCGGGGTCAGACTGTCAGCAGACACCACAGGGTGTGAAATGGAAGAGTGTAATATGGCTCCGGGGGTTGAAGATCTGACAGCTGATGTAAAATACCCAGAACCTGCTCCATTTGCCATTTCTAACAAAGCAGAGGAACGATCACAGGGGTTTGGCGAGGGAACACCTAACCTGTCAGAGGAACATCGGTCTGGTGGGTCAGAGCTGGACGTTTCTCCTCCAGACAACCCTATGTCCAGAGAGGACCTACAAATCTGTAAGCACTGTGGCCAGGAAGTGCTAGCCTGGGAAATGCCTGAACACAATGACTACCACTTTGCCTTGGACCTTCAGAAATCTTTCTCCAGTGCAAACACAACCGCCAATTCTTCTATACATTTTTCATCGGTTTCAGCTGCCTCCCATTCACCTTTTGGAGCAGGAAGCCCCCATACCTCTCGGGGCAAGACGCGAGCAAGGGGCCAGTCAGGGCCCCAGGCCAAACGTCCTCGCTCTGAGGGAGGCGCTGTCGGTACCCTGGACTCCTTCTTCAAGAGGAGGTGACAATGAAGTGGAGGAAGGGACAAATCATAAAAGGAAATTGCCAGAAAAGGTCACCTTAAAATGTTGATTTGGAAGGTAAATATATATAATTATTTTCGAACAGCTGAATGGGCATGTATTATGATGGCTTAATAGATTATTAAAGCCATACTTTTCTGTATCTGTTTGAGGTCTTGAGAATCTTGTCAATTTGTCCGATCATGGATTCTTTAAACACTGAAAATGGTTATGTTGTGGGCCTTTTCATGTGAAACCTGTTTTTGCCAGTAGATGGAGCTCCATCACACATGATGAACTAAGTTGGCACTGTTTTTCCAGCTGAGATCAAGCATTTGCATTCAAGGAACTTGTTTGCTTTTTGCCAATGGAAATCAGAGAGACAGACAGAAGACCGCCATTTCCACAGCATTTTAACTACCCACTACACCTACTGAATGTAGATATGTTCATATCACATTTTGGCCCTAATCACATAAAAGGAGAAGATGTGAGAAGGGGAAACTTCATGCTGACTCGTAGTAATCCAAGTATTGGCTGTTGTTTCCAGTGTCTGAGAACTACAAGGAGGCCCTAACTAATCTGACAGCCACAGAGCCCCATTGGATGACTGATATGTGATAAGGCCTGGGACACTTTCGTTATGTGGATTTAATATTCCTATTCACTGCAATAGCAACTGCACCGATGTCTGAATAGAGGTAAATCGTTACAATTTGCTGTGTGTTATTTCCACAGTTTACATCAGATGGGTTCAGCATGTTGCTGATCTCAAGTCATGGTTGCCCTTGAATATGCAGTATTGCACCATCTCTGACTGTCACATGCTTCATGACAATCCCTTTCATCAGAATGTGTTCCCGAAAGCATACCAGTCGTGAGTTTTTTCCGGCTTGACATATCAGATCAAGTTACAGCTTAACACTGAGCTGTTAATCTAGTTGACTGTGTCTAGTGTCTTGCATCAGCTGAGTAGCAGAAGGGGAAATAGAGAGAACATTATTCCTAAGGTTACTGCCCTAAACATCCCTTTATTAAGGAATTAAGGTGTAGAAAGTAAAACAATCCAGTCATGTCAATAAAACGGTTTATTTATGTACACAATATACAAATTGTATCTGTACATAATTTGAACTTCACCCAAGATTCATATTCAATAAACAATCATTAAAAAAATAAAACAATCTTCTGTGACTGATGGTTTAATTGAGTGAAATTAGAAACCTGATACAAATCTATAAAAACTGAAACATTCTGTATATGAAAGAAATCTACTTTGTTTCTCCAACTTAAAATCTTTTGGTTGAGATACTTATTGTTTCTTTTGTGTCTACACACAAACTACACAATAATATAGGTGCAACAAACTATGTGCACACATTGTAATTGCCCCTCTTTTCATAGATATAAATGAGCGAGTGAATTCTCTGCATCATTCTAACCTAGCAATAAATTTAGACAAGGCGGTAAGGCAAACAGCACTCTGAAGAAACCAATTCATCAACAAATAACACATTCACACAATATTCTAAATATCAAAAGAAGTAGCACCAAATCAAGTAGATTTCTCTCCCCAAATTATTTTTTACCCTTTGGGTGTCATGGATGGGTACTCAAAGTAGTAGTTCCACTAGGCACTGTGTTACACCCCTTTCATAATAACTGTGACATCAGTATTGTAACAGAGAATACCACAGAAAAGGCCACCTCAACATGGCTGCCAAACAGTTATCTTGAACTCAGCAGCACAAAGTGGCAGCTTTTTACAACAACAAAAAAACAATATTATGAAACACACAAAGGAAAAGTCACAATCTTTTTGGGAGCAATAGTTGACTATTCCTTAAAGCTATCAAGTGACAAAATCACCTATATTTATCATTGGAGTGAGTGGAATTCTGTTTAATGTACAAGATACTGACCTGAGTAACCAAAGCAATTCAAATGTAGGCAGCAACATCATCCATCATCATGTAAATTGGTCTGTCGAAGCATTTCTGCCAGTCACCTACATTCTCTGTGATAGAAAGGAAGGACAATTTTGAATTTGGGATGACGAATGCCAGTGAGATGGCCCTATTGACCACTTCATCAAGGTCATGTTTTACACATACAGTACAACATAGCTGAAAATGCCTCATCATGAAGTCCTAGTTGGTGCAGGTTATACCAGCAAAATGAACTGCAGTGGTGATTATGGAGGAGACATTCTCATTGTAACCTCTGACTTCTTAATGCTGTAGCTGCAACAGACAAAACGTCACCTCAATCTGCCATTAATCAGTAAGCCTTTACTTTTGGTTTGTAAATTGACAGATCTTTTGTTTTCAGCTGCTCCTTTAGTGTGTTGGGTGTGGGTGCACTTTAAGCAAGATAAACATGTCCTAGGTTTGTAGATTTACTGTTTCTAAGGTAACTGCATTTTAACTATTTTTAAGCAGTCATTAGTTACATAGCACCAGTCTTTACTCATATATGCCCATGGTTACAATTGGATATGGAGCCTTCTGTAACCAGATCTTTCTTTCCATTCAAACACACTGTGGTGACTGGTGCTAGGTAACCAATTCAAAACAGACAAAATAAACATCCCTCATGAGCACCTAGAAAAGTTTAAGCAAGAAATTTAAAAACATGAAAGCTGTTTCAGTTTCAAATTAAAGCAGCCTTAAAAAAAGGCAACAAGGTTTTGACCAAACAAAATGAAAAGGTGGAAAAAACAGAAAATATGTGAGGGAAGTCAGGCCGTTGCTAAGATTATTTCTTAGTACAGAGAACAGGAAAGAAGTTGGAAGGCTGAAATTTACTGGAGATAGAGGAGGAATTCCTCTCTCACAAGTCTTCTTGACTTGGGTTCTTGCCGGGACTATTGCGGATCTGCTTTGTTTCTCCTGTTCCACTAAGCTGTTCAGGGTTCTAGGCCTCTTCCTGGCTTTGAGAGGGCTGGTATTGGCAGACAGGGTGTAGCTTGGTGACCTGTCCGATGCCTTTGGTAGCTCCCTCTCTGAACAGTAGCTTGGCCCCCACTTTTAGGTACTCCGGGTGTTTGATGAATCTAAAACACACCACTGCCTTTTCACCGGTCCTCAGCTCCTAGTGGGGTACACACAAACAGATGGATGATTGAGAACAAAGTATACAGTATTATGTCCTGAACTGGTCTATTGACATGATCAAATATAAATCACGCTTTTTTTTAGCTTCCCTGGCACAAATCCCATTGGATGAATATTATCATATGACGTGGGAGCAGTGCTATAGCCAAGTTTAAATAATCGTTGTATGTAAAGACACACACAGACACTGAATTTAAAAAAAGAAATAGACTGCAAATGGTAAACAACAGAAGCCCAATACAGTATAGCTGTGAAGGGAAACTTCTAGAGAGACTGTGTTAGAATAGGACTGACCTTGCCATGCACGGCCTCCACGGTGGCAGTCTGTCGCACGTTACCCACGTGCACAGTGACCTGGAAGCCTTTGTGGAAGGTCTTGGCATGGAACAGCAGCACAATCTCAGCTTCAAACAGCCAGCAAATAGTTGGGTTCATCTCTGGACTCACCATCACCATACCCTGGGAGTCAAATAGGAGACATGGAGCTTCACACACCGGCAACTAGAGGTGAACCCCTCCCTCAATGCCCAAGAGGAACAAAGACCAGTAGGATCAACTATAATAAAAGTACACCTTCACACAAACACAGAGACACACACAGACAACACACTAGAGCTTTACTTTGCGTAGTAGAGAGCGATCGAAGGTGCCCAGTGCAAGTGTGGCAGCTTGGCCGGCCCTCAGTACCCTGCAAGCAGAGCGATTCCTCTGGATGCTACAGACCGTGAGGTCACGGAACTGACCAGAGTCTGTTGGACCCACCACCAGTTGCTCCCCCTCGCGACAGATACCACTGGATGAACAAAGAGAATGGGGATGAGGGTTAAAGACCACTGGATGAACAGAGAGAACAGGGACAACGGTTTACGACCACTGGATAAACAGAGAGAACAGGGACAAGGGTTAAAGACCACTGGATGCACAGAGAGAACAGGGTTGAGGGTTTACGACCACTGGATGAACAGAGAGAACAGGGACGAGGGTTAAAGACCACTGGATGAACAGAGAGAACAGGGACGAGGGTTAAAGACCACTGGATGAACAAGGATAACGGTTTACAACCACTGGATGAACAGAGAACAGGGACAAGGGTAAAGACCACTTAATTTAACAGAGAGAACAGGGACAAGGGTTAAAGACCACTGGATGAACAGAGAGAACAGGGACGAGGGTTAAAGACCACGGGATGAACAGAGAGAACAGGGACGAGGGTTAAAGACCACTGGATGAACAGAGAGAACAGGGACGAGGG
>JACXGK010009664.1:0-19510 GCA_016801125.1 Novumbra hubbsi
TTCTCCCAACCAATGACGCAGTTCCACTGCTACACAATGCCTTAGAACACTTGGGAATCGTCACTTGGGAATCCAGAAGGGTGACGCATGATTCTCCCAACCAATGACGCAGTTCCACTGCTACACAATGCCTTAGAACACTTGGGAATCGTCACTTGGGAATCCAGAAGGGTGACGCATGATTCTCCCAACCAATGACTGCAGTGGTTGACTATTATGTATTAAAAAAACTAAGGGGAGTCTCAATAACAGGTGGTTGGACTTCCCTCTTTTGTTATAGTGGAGCAGAATTCTCAAATATAATTGGTGAACTTTGATTTGCCAAAACATTTAGGCTGCGACTACCTGTTATTTGTAATTTTTATGTATTCACTAATATTCTACAATGTGGAAAATAGTAAAAATAAATTCCCTTGTTGGAGAATCCAAACTAAAGGCCAATATACATCTATGAGATTAATCTCTTACAGAAACCAACGTTACCGAAACATTGTATGTACATTGGCCTTTAGTTTGGCCTTTCAAGACTGATGAATATGTCATTTCAGATACTGATCAAGGTTCTTTCAGGTTGAAAGAGAAGTAAACTGCATTGCTTTTCATTGTTATCAGAGTAATTGAAATGCCACACAAACTTTGGCAAACATTGTAATGCTTATTATATTTTCTTAACGTCGCTTCGAAAGTCTATACATTATGCAAGCTTCATAATTGCCTTTAAAGTTTAAGCATGCAGTCATACGAATGCACACTAAGTCCAACATAAGTCCTATTGAGCATTATGAAATAATCATAAAACCATACTTGAGTAATTAAATTAGGTATGCTACACATACTCTTCATCTTCTCTTTCTGTAATGAACTGTTGATTTGATATAAGCAAAGTGTCCACTCTTATCTTCAACATAAGAAAAGGTTACTTTGTTGTAAGGCCACTTTAATCAGGGTAACTCAATGGACGTCGTCCACAGGTTTCGTTGTAAGATAATATAACAGAGAATTCCCAGCTTATGATGGCTCTATGAGCTTTCTGCTGTTATTCAAGGCTTTGAGGTCTAGCGTATCGTGATTGAATCTCTGTTGGTGATTCAGTCAAAGCCTATAAACTTTAGTCAAACAACAACAATTAGTCAGCTGCAATTCCCTGGGAGGTTATGCTAATGCTAATACTGCAATTTCCCCAAAGATTTCTCTGCCACTCGTGTTCTAATTTTTAACCATCGCTGAACAGATCCGTGTGCTACGCAAAAAAGGTTCATGATTATATATTTTTTTCTTCTCAAGTAATTCCAAGTATAGACCACAATTAGAGACCCAAATGAGTCCCTCCAGCTGTAATATATATATTTTTTAAGATTCTACTTTTCATCCATCTTTTGGCGTTACTGTGGAAACTGATGGAACATTTGACAGCTGCTGCTGAAGGGTTGGGGTTGCCATGGCAACCCAGACATCCCATTCCGTCACCCTGCTGTCTGTCGTTGAGCTGGGGGGGTGTCAAAAGGGTTTTGTGGTTTGTGAATGAAGCTCAATGTGCTGTCATCAGATGAGCATTATGGGAGTAGGAAGATGGAAATATTTTTCCAAATAGAGGATTTCCCTATTCAAGAAATAAGATAAATTGGTGAGGGAGGGTCTTTGGAACCTCACTGATATTCTTTGCTGACAAACCAACAAATAAATAAATAAGTTTAGGTACAACTTAATAGTGTTTAAGTGTTTAGGTTTGGGAAACTCTTAAATTAACAAGTAGAAAACAAGTGCAGAGCTGGACCTGAAAGAAAGTCAAATGTTCAAGCCAATTTGGATTGATGATTCCTCTTACTGACAGAAAATGGCTTCTAGACTTGTGTGGGTCTATGAGGAACAGTAGCTCCACCTGGAACGGGCCTGGGTCCATCAGTCCTTCACTAGGTCTTGCTGGGCCAGTTTCTGGGCCTGGTGATTCACCGGTAGTAGCATGTTAACCAGGGTGTCGATAAGCTGTTAATGTCAGCGGTTCTGTCTTGCTCGGTCTCCTTGGATGAGAATGACCTTTGGGTAGCAGCTGAGCTCTTCATGACACATGTGGTCCTCCAGACCATCTCTATGTGTCTTCAAGCATACACTGTCAGCTGTAAGCTTGGGCTTTAATGGGCTTAACCCAGACCAGGTTCGCTCACCCAGGCGTAGGGTTCCGCCACACTGTTGGCACATTGGCCCAGAGACTGCGCACCATAAGGAGCCTTGGCTGGACTCTCTTGTGGTGTTGGTTCAGTGGCAATATCACTGTAGATTCAAGCTAGTGGACCCTTCTGTTGTAGGCTTTTACTGTCTCCGAACTGTCCGTTCGGCCGTTCCATTGGCTTGGAGAATGTTGAGACTTAAACGGTGGCTTGCTGTCTGTGAGCACTTCCTAGGGATTGCCTAGCTCTAGCAGAGATGCCTCACGGATTTTGAAGACGAGCTTCACTAGATGTTCTAGCGAGATTCATTATCTCAAGCCCCTGAGAGTAGTAGTCTATGACAACCAGGAAGGTTGTTCCCTTGGGCTTGCATTCGTCTGTAGCCAACTTCCGCCACGGAAGCTTGAGCGGGTGTGTAGTGACGAGCAGTGCTCTGTTCTGGCTAGGCTTGTGTTTGTTGCAGAGTGAATATGGGAGAACTGTTTCTTTACTCATCTGTTGACACCAGATGTTGTCTCTATCTCTGGCTTTATTTATTTACTCCTTGGTGTCCCTGGGGAATCTCTCTGCTCTCATGCTGAGGGATACCCCTTTAGGCATCCATTCTTATCATTCCACAAACTCTTTTCATAGGTAGGCACGTCAGTGTGGTTCTAGCCACATACTTAGTGTATGCCCAGCCGTCCTGACAATACATAGAAGGAACTTAGAATTCATTGGTTTTGTCTAGCACATTTTGGACTTCGTAAGTTAATTGTTGACATTTTGAGGAGCTCTGCCTAGATTCTTGTTGTTGTCTCTCTTGAGCCTAGCATTATGTAATTGTCCGTAAAGGCCACAGAGCTCTTGCATTTTCCTTTGACCCGTGGTGCCAATATATTCACCAAACTGAAGTCTCCTGAAGCAAAATCACCCTTGTGACATGACGAATGTAATCAGCCACAAAATGTCTGTATCTATTTGCCTAAATCCCCTGGCTGCATCAAGGCACAAGAAGAACAGTGCTATTGGCTAGCCTCTGTAGTGCAACTTGTACCCCTGTACATTCTCATTTTAGCTTTGTTATATTGGGTTTTACTGATGGTTTTACCACAGGCACTGTCTGTGCCGCCCACTTGGTTGACGCTGCCAGGCTAGATGTTGTTGTGTTCCTCTGTGCGCTTTAGCTCCTCCTAAACCTTCTAGATAAGAAGAACGGGGATACGTCGAAGTGTGCCTTCTCCGTCAGGCTTATTTTAACTGGTCCCAGTTCCAAATATACATTCTCCTCCTCATCAGCTAGTAGCCCCAAGTGAGTTCCAACTGCTGTGTAGATTTCCACCAGCGGACTTTGTGGCTCTGAAGTGTTTCATAGCCATTCTGCATTTGGGTTCCAGCTATGAACCCCTCCCCCCCCGTGTCTCCCTCCCACCGTGACACGCTAGGGATGTTTTCACTGTCTTCAGTTGTGGCTTACCGGCTAAGCTGTCATGTTGTCTCTGTCGTGATTGATGTGTCTGCTTCTCAGTAAATTTTAACGTTCACTACTGTCCCAGATGAACCAAGCGTTCAACACCATTGAGGTTATTGTCTGAGATAAACGCCCACTGACATGCTGATTTCGTCACTCTTTTCTGCTATTGACACTAGTAAACGGCTATCCAGTTCCTCAGTGACTTCTTGGACTGATTTTATTGCACTCATCTGCATATTTTGCTCGAACAGGTTAGCCACAGTCCTGCCTCTGACTCCCCATGTGTGGTTTTTCCATTTTCCGGTTTGTTTTTACCATGTCTATGCCCTCTGCGACCGCATCAGCATTTGTTTGCATTCTAACAAGCTGATGACGTCTGGCTATATCCACAGCCTTCTCTCTAAAGTCAACTCACTCTGCATCTGGAGCTTTTGTGAACGCTTGTCTTCCGCGCCAGTCACTAAGCTGTCATTAATGTACTCCTTCTCTAGTTCAAACTCGCAGTGTGCTGCTAGCTCAAACAGGTGTCTTATAAGGTTCAGCAGTCTCGTTAGCCTCCTTTACACTGGAGTGGAATTGTGCTTGTCACAGTAAAACATTACATTCTGCTAAAACTTACAACTTTGCAAACCCATCTTGATGAGTAATACTGAATCCTCCGATACCATTAAGTAGATTAAGGCACTGGCTTGAATGTCAGCAGAGTCTCTGTTTTGTTGCTGGGTAGCAATGCAGAATCTCCTAAAAGGTTGCCTCTGTTGTGACCACTCATCTGGCTTAGTGAAATTCAACTATGCTGGTGCGGAAAAGCGTCCGTAGCAACTTTGGAGTCGGTGGATGTTAAGAAATCCTCGTAGGCAATTCCTAGTAGGCATGTACTAAATGCACAATAGCAAAATCTACATTTATATCAGTTAAAAAATGATTATTGGATATGGGCATGTTACTGCTAGATGAAACTACTGGGTATATACTGACAAGCACACTGAACCATACAAAAGGTTATTCGTTTTATTTCTTTTTTTTGCCATTTCTGCATGAAGATGAACCACGGTGAAACTTCTGAGCAACCAAAGCTCCTCATCAACAAGGGAAAGCTCTCCAAGAGGTCTTCCAAATAAAAAGATCCTGACAACATTTCAACAAGGTCAATTCTCTTAATCTAGGTCAGTAAGGCATACTGACACTGTTCTTGATTTTGTGGTCAGATTTCTGCATCCTTAACTCAATTTAATGTTGCTCAACTCCTTTTCTCATCTTGAGCATTCATTTTGACCTTTGTGGGGGATGGGGGGTGTTAAAGAGAGAAGTTCAGCTGGGTAAATAGCAATGTGCTTGTGTGGTCTCTTTCCCATTACTGCCAGTAAATACATAATATGTAGATTGAATTGTGGGTGGCTTCAGACTCTTTTATTACCCGATCTTCTGGTCAAACTTCAGTTAATTGGACACTATGTTTACACAGACACCTTGTTGGTCAATTACACTGACTGCACATTTGTCTTGATAAAGGAATGAAGAAATATAAGAAATATAAATAAGAAATATAATACAGCTTTTGAATAATCAATTCACCCATATAATACTGCAGTCAAAAACACATGGACAGGGTGAAATGTGCCCAAATTAACACAGATATACATTGAATCATTTATGAGTGTATTCGATCATATGTCTGCTCAAAGACTAGCAATTTAATACTTTACTACACTTGAAAATTATTTGCTTGATCCAAAAGAAATAAGATATGTACATGCAATTATAAAATGTTGAAGAGTCCAGGGGTTGCGGAACAAGAGCGTTGCCTTATAGTAGGGACGCCAAAATATCATATTTCTTTTTCCTTACACTAGTGTCTTCCAACTTTCAAACAGTATTACACTTTCTGAATGAAAACACATTTCTTGAGGAATGATTAAATAATTACAAAAGATTTTGTGTAGTTATATTTACTGGCTAATATTTCTCGAGGTGATTAATATCTCCCAGGAACCAAGCACAAACGCCATCTACTTAAATCCAAAGGCTTACAGTTCCTTTTGAAAGACATCTTTTGTGTTTTTATGGTGAAGGACACTTACATTTCATTTTAAAGCCTATTGTAATCCACATGTTAACCGGGCAGTGTCATTACAGCAGATTTTATCAAATTGGGGGCAATCAGGGATTGTTGTTATTATAAATTATTTATATCTACATTTGGTTATTTGTTTTTTTTAAATATGTTTTTAATGAACCTCTGGCAATGGTTGTTGGATGGTGTATGGCTGTAAATTGAATTTGGTCTATTCATTTGCCAATGGACTATTTGACTCAATCTGACTGATATAATGCCAGTGCATATGAAGCTCTCAAACCCTCAGGACAGTTTTCATTATTTATTTTAAGCACAACACTTTCTATGCAATCTTCAAGCAAAACAAAAATGTTTACTGCTAAATTGAACTGTACATAGGCCTGTTGGACAGATGTTTATTGTATTAGACTCGAAGTGTGCTATATCACAACCATAGACGTAGAAGATTGTATTTTTATTAGGTTAGAATTAAAATCTCGGCAACTCACAAATTACTAAACCATTTATCAAGCACATGTTGACAACACACAATACAGCGCCAACAACCAGAGTTATTTACTGCCTTAATCTGGAATCCATTGACCCTAATCAGACCCTGGGTATATTTTCTGGTGATGCTCTGCTAACCCTGTCTTGATGCTCTCTCAGCCATCTTCAGTAGTTATTTGTTTTCAGGTATATTTGCTTTAAGCATCATCTTCAATGATGTGCATGTTCAATTGGTTTTCAATTTGGAGGTTCACTTAGCTAGTCAAAAACATACCACTTTATGGCCCTGAAAACTTCCTAGTTGTCATGGCATTATCTTTTCTGTACGTTCTGGTGACAGTACCTCTTTCTGGCTCTGTGTGGGGAGTTACTTCCTGCCTGGGTCGCCTTGTCAGGGGTTGCCTTTGGGTGGGGTAACTGTGCCCCCAGACTCCCCCAGGTCTGTTGTCTTTGTTTATGTATCTACATTTGTATTTCAGGCCAACTATTTTTGCATGCAAAGCACATGCAAACCAACACATACAAAGTACAACAAGTGCTTAATTTGGTTAATTTGGAAATGGTGACTCTGTCTCAATACGATATATAACTACAATATATGTATGATTATATGATGTATAACTGCAGTACATCAACAATATGCTTTGGCTGATGTGGACTTTGGGACTGAGAAAAAAGGTTTGTAAATATTGTTTTTAATATCTACAAACCTAAAGTGTTTTTGTCCCACAGTTATTTGTGAATTATTTTCCTTGCATAAAACATTGATCTTGGCTAATTTTGAGGAGAATGGTGCTTGTAATGCAGTGTTGAAAATATACTTGGTTTGAATGTCTCATTCAACAAGGTCAAACGTACCATTGTCTCCTTGATCCGAATCTTTCCCATTAGTTGCCATAGATAAATGTGTTTGCTAAATTACATTAAATGTACAAAAAACATACATGGTGTGGTTTTTGATTTCCCTAGGGGAAGGAATGTAGGAAAATGTATGTGCTCTACTGTAGATGACCTTGATGTTAATATGAACAGTAGCAGGAGCAGAACATTTTTAATTATTTGAAAATACATGAATAGCACATTCTGATTCTTTGCTTAGCTTGTAGTTTGCCTGGCTATTTCGTCGGGCCTCAGTAAGAAGTTATGTCCGTAGGGGGACAAAATTACAGATGTATTATTCATTGTTTGTGTGGAGATTACATTTGATTATTCTGTTGGAGCTGCATTTAAGGTCACCAAAACAATGTCCTTGTCCCACCCTACTAACACATTCAGGTCTGCCTGTCACCATCAAAAGCATTGGTAATGCCTTAATGCTAATGACTGTAGTCCACAAGAAACAGTGTTTAGCATGAGATTTGACTCCATTCAAAAACTACCCACACACAATCTATGCACTAGCCATTGTTGTAATGAAGAGTTTTGGCTGACAGCAGATCTATAACCATGTTTCCAACAATATGTTGGCTAACATTCCATGTCTACGGGAGGTGTCCTGTGAGGGTAAATGTCTATGTGAGGCTCTATCCTGCTGAGAACAAAAGAGTAGAGTCTGAATTATTAACATTATAAAGCTTCCTGTCCAACTGTGGCCCTCTGCTTCACAGTAATTGCCTGCTTTTGGATGTTTTAATCAGCCGCAGTATCCAGCTCTAATCTTCCCTCCTCACACAGGATAGTCTATTGGGGGATAAACACTGCACAGCAGCTTAGCCCTGCATTAAAGTCAGAAGCTGAGGTGAGAATGCAACCATATACAATTACTCCGACACCTAGGTGTAATATGAGACCTAGGAAGACAGGAGGAGGAAACATCATAATAATGCTTGTGTGCGTGGTGGATAGCTTCCCACTATGAAAAGTCTCCTCAGGCCGCTGTGCCACTTGAGAGCTCCAAACCCTTTTATTGTGCAGAAGTATCATCCTACATTTACTTGTCTCTGTAGCAAGCCAGTGGTTGTCCAAAAGATAACCGAGCTGATCCTGGCAGCAAGGACAACACAAAACTGCTTTTAAAGTTCTCTGACCCGCTAAGACTTTTCTTTGAGACCTGGGGTTAAGGCAGGACAAAGACCGGATGGTTTTCAAACAAAAATACCAGCATGCAATGTCTTAAATTCATGTCCCCAATCAGGGCGTTAATTGAACCCTTGTCTTAGACAACAACTATAACCCCGGGCTACACACGCCTCAACTGCTGCTTTGATGTTTATGGAACTAAAGATAACTGGTTTCAACAATGTGTAGCTGGGGCCTGAATCCTGAAGCAAACAAATGTTTTCACTATATGGCTGTACTAAAAACAACTGTAGACCCATACGCATACTAAGAAATAGCTGATGAAAAATGTAATTATTTGTACCTATTTACTATTTGTTACTCCCTTGCACAACAAATGCTGTACCCTCCTGTTAGGAAATCTGCCCACAACCCTATTTTAAGCTTCTTGTCTACAAGCAAACAGGAACTGATAGTCAGAAGGAAGTGGATACAAAACTATAAGACAAACACAGACTAGATTAAGTTCCAGGTGTTATCCATTAACGCTGAGTTGATAACAGCAGTATGTTAACCCTACAATGACCAAACCTAAACCCTTATTTTAAAGGCCACATCCGGCAGCTGAATTCGCACCCACTGATGCACTTTCAATCCCTCTACAATTTGGACAAGAGGAATACCTACATGAGGTGATGTTAATTCTACTACGTCTACCCCCAATGTTCATATCTGGTCCTTCACATCTGCCATGCTTTTCCTTTTGATGACGTCAAATTATGTTCCATGACTGTACAATCCATTTTAGAATTTCTCGTGAAAAAAAAACAAACATGAGAAAACAGTTTCGGTTAAATAAATCTCTTTTTTAAAGCACGCTTGTTGCGTTTAGATTTTGATGTCCCAGTGTGTTGAAATTGGCCCCAGAGGCTGGGCAAGTACATGTGAGTTTTGTCACGTCCATAACAGAAGTCAAAAGAGGCTGTGCAGCAGAGCGTTTGGGCATATGCCAATTACCCAATCAGGTCAGATTTGGGGCAACACAGAATGGCCCCTGGTCTTTACCACAACCGCTGAATAGTCCGATTCTCTGTCCGGGTCCATGCCTTTGGAACCCTGTGAATAAGTGACCGAAAGGAGCTCCGGTTGGTCAAATTTAAATGTAAACCCAACAAACGCCGATGCTAAAGATACTGAACAAGTATAAAGGACAATTGTATCTTTAATTAGCACAACGGTTTTCAGCAATCAATGAGTCTTTTTAAAAGTATAAACTCAAATTAACAAACACAACGTGCCATTGGAACACAGGACTGATTGTTGCTTATATTGGGCTGTTATATGTTTATGTAGAAATTCACAAATCAGCTACGATATTAATTTTTAACATTAACAATGTCTACCCTGTAATTCTGATCAAATTGAAGAACACAGAAACTGTGTGTCTCTTTCAAAAACATGACATTTGTAAATGAACAGTAGTGTATACATGTAGCGTACTCATGTAGCGTATACACGTAGCGTATTAACTACTTGGTAATGCTCCTTAGGTGTGTGTGAGATGTCTTTTGATGCATTGTGTTACACAATGGGATTCAGTGGCTATTATGGACCTCTTGTAACCCAAGCGTGGGGACACATACCAATACAAAGAAATGAGGGAAGGGTCTCTGCCTTTTCCTTTTTCACAGGTGAGGATGACTGTCATTCACAAGATTCCCATTGATGTGTGATGGCTGGCTTGTTCATAAATAGTTGTCACGGTCACTCACCGTTCGTGAGTACGTTTGATGTCAATGTCCGTTCTCTCTCTCCCCGGGGACAACTCCTCCTGTTGACTGTTTCAACCTGAGATACCTGCACGTATACTGTTCTTCTGTCGGTTGAATCACACCTGCGATGTACCAGAGCTGTCGGGACATGATTGACCTGGAACGTTGTTGTGAACATTCTGGACAATAATTGACTGTTGACCGCTACCCACCGGTGTCTATGATCAGATACGGCAGGGTACCATTTCTGACTGACTTGCAGTAGATGCATTGGGACACAGCCCCTGGGATGTAGCCCGACCAGGAGTTCATTGGGGGGCTTCTCGCCACGCTATGATGGGGTGAGAGGGCTGCCAAGGAAAGATTAGGCTGTTGACTGACACTGCAGGATGAGGTGAGGGTTAAGCCCTATGGAATAGGACTGCAGTAAGGACTGACTCCATGCCAGTGGCTTGGTGCCAGTAACTCATTAGGAGCTTGTCCACCAACCAGCATCTGGGAGACCCGTGTCTTCAGTGAACACACACAGTACTGTGTGCGACACAAAGCACAATAGCCCTTTTTTTGTGCACCACTTCATGCACTAATCATAACGAGGGAAGTACAATAATGTGTGGACTTTGTATTTTTTAAAGGTTACGTTTAGACACCTACGAACCACAGTTAACACCTTGGGATGGCAACTGAGGTGATCCTCACACTGTCCTAATGAGGTGATGCTCACACTTTCCTATTGAGGTGATGCTCACACTGTCCTATTGAGGTGATGCTCACACTGTCCTATTGAGGTGATGCTCACACTGTCCTATTGAGGTGATGCTCACACTGTCCTATTGAGGTGATGCTCACACTGTCCTATTGAGGTGATGCTCACACTGTCCTATTGAGGTGATGCTCACATTGTCCTACTCATGCGCCCACTGAGACAATGCTCAACTTCCATATTTCATCCTAAACATAATGAATACCCACCGGTATTCCGGCAAAGTGAACTAATAGAAAATTGATTGCAAGGAGTACTAAAACAGAATCCCAACATCTGCGTCAGGGAGTGGAGATCAGACGTACCCATGAATTTAGCTTGTATTGATAGTACTGACAGTTCACAGAGAGATCAGCTGCCACTAACCGTGTCTCCATGATGCCTTGCCATATGCAAACCGATCTGTCTGGTTCAATTGCTGGCTCTCAACAGCATTCAGGCAGGTCAACAAAAATCCTTTCTTGCTCTCTCACACACATCGGTACTGATGTGAATACGGAAGCCTTTGTCCAAACGCTCTATTCACAATATGCCGGTGAGATACCGAACCACTAAAATAGAAGTGCTAACAGATGGAAGGGATGAAAGAGTTAAGAAGAGTTGGAGAGAAAACAACACACACACACACACACACACAAACACTCTCTCCCATACAGGGGCAGTCAAACAGATTCCTAAATGAAAGAGGGGGGATAGAATGTCTCTCTTTTCTCTCTCACAGAAATTCAGCGTGGAGGCCAGATGGGTGACAAGTGGCCAACTCATCTGATGGAAGTGGTTCAAACGCAGGCTTTGTTTTCCTGCCAGGCAGGCCGGAGCAGGGAGGGAAGACACCCGCGCACAGACAGGGCAGTGTTGGTCTCTGAGTGGCGTGACTGTCACTTGACTGGCCGGCTAGGGGCTGCTGGCTTGGTCCAGCCTTGAACCACCACACAAAGCCTGGCCTTATTAGTGAGACATTTAGTGACACAGGCGCATACAGCCATGCACAGTCTGGCCACTGGAATGTTAACAAGGTCTGGAAGAGTTGAGCCTCACGCTAGCTTACGCTAGCTCTCATTGTCACTCCCAGGGAACAGGGACGCCCTGGATACTGTTCCTAGAAGAATTTAGCAGATCGTCTCCGTTAACCCTTTTGTGATTCTGTACCAACAACGCCGCGTCAGTAACTTAGCGGGATAATGACATATATGTACTACCAATGTAATCAGGGAACGTATTTGGTCATGTTTTGTGTTGAGTCAGGATAGCCTAGCGGTCAAAAGCGCGGAGCCAAGTCAACAAAAGGTTGCTGTTTGTAATTCTAGAGTCAACAAGGTTCAAACCCTCCTTTTCACTCGTTTTGATTCTGTAAATAGTCATGTGTTCTTAGCGTACTCATCTGGCAAAATTAGGTGGAAATGTATAATTATGTATTATGGTATTTATGTATGAAAAACTACTGAGGTAGACCGGTTTAGTATGCCCTTCATCTGTATGTTACTCTTATTGTAAATGGGTTTTCCTGTAATAATGTTGGTTCATCTTAGACATGAAGGATGTTTGCTGAAGAATGTGGAATAATCATGGTACTTTCATGGTATGAATGACCTCTGGGACAATGTTTTAACTGGGATGGACTTTGTTTATGTTTTTCAAAAGCAAACAATGTAAACACATTGAATAACCACGTAGAGCTTCAAGTGTTTGTCACGGTGTGTGTAGAAGCGTGGTTGTTTTACCAATCTTTTTTAAATAAAAGGCAAAACGGTGGTGTAACTGCAGAAATAGTATTACACCACAGCTGTGATGTTTTAAATACGCAAATTATGTCGTGCTCAAGGCTGTATCTAGGACACTGGAAATACTGAGGTCATGGGTCTCAGCAAAGTTGAATGAAAAATCCTGAATGTAAAGTTTCCTTTTTTGTTTAGAAAGCATAGAATGGATACATGTTGGTGGATTGATCTCGTTACAAAACAGGGCTTCGTAGCCCTCATAATTTATACTTTCAGTGGAAGTCCGGAGGAACAACTGCTTCTGCTTCTTGCTTACTGGAATCAAAAGTAAATAAAAAGTTTGCCGTATCCTCTGCACCAAGTGCCTGTACCTTCCTCTGTCTCCTTTCTCCTCTTTTCCTCTATTCTCCGTCTCCTCTCTCTTCTGTTTCCTCTCTCCTCCGTCTCCTCATTCTAAAATGGAGATTGTATAACTTTTTTAAATTCAAAATGTTTCAGAAAAAGCAGGTGTATATAAATACAATATGTCCTATTCAAACATTTCCTGAATGCTGTGAACACACAATGATGCTAACATTGCACACCTATTGCATACTTTTTTGTAAGAATTGCAATACGATATGTTTTGGCTTTATCGTTATGCACAGGGACCCTTACAAATTACGTTTTTCTACTTTAGCTTTTTAGCATGCACTTTTAATGCAGTTAATGCATTCATCTTACAATAGCTTGATGGGACAACCAAACAACACAGTTATAGTTTGCAACACATTACTCAATGCTTTGGGGAATGGAATGCATAGAGGGAGCCACTATAATCCAATTGTGCAAAATGGCTCAACCATACCCTGCCGATAGCTTCACTGACAGTTCAAACCAACAACTCAACTTATTTCTTTCTTGCTTAGATAACTAAGATAATCATACAAATTGCTTGATCAATGTGATCGGGTCCACACAATAAAACGGAACTGATGGACTCCAAAAAGGAAATACAACAAAAACTGCATTATTATAATTGAAATAACCCTTATAAAGAAATGAAGATTGTGAAGGAGCTAGTCCTGCTTAAACCAACTATAATGCAGAATAATGTTGTTTAAAGGCAGAGCCGTTTGTCTCCTGTGTGCTGGAGGCCTGTCACAGTCAATGACATAAATAGAGGGAGGAACTCAGACACTTGTCTATGTATCTGCTGACTCAGGCATTTAACGTTTTGTTTAAAGGAGTTAAAAAATACAGTGGAGAGAGTATCTCCTGTCATTCCCACAAAACCAGAGCTCTGTCAGCTTGCGCAGACACAGAAAACGCAACACAGAAGTTACGGAAAAACCCATGGGCTGGGTTTCATGCTACGTATTCCAAATACATTTTTAATGAATATAGTCATCCCTTGAACTCAAGTCCAACCGGAATGTTGCTGTGAAATATAATAACACTTTCCCCTCGCCAGACGGATACAAATGCATTAGAAGAGCATATTTTGTTTGGGGTTTACTGAACATCTCTTGAGGGATTTTTGTTAGTTGCATTCATTTTCGGTGCACTATTATTGTCTCAGGATTAAAAGTCTTAGTCTAACTAAGTACAGACAGGCTTGGAATGTATACCTACTGCATCTTACTGGGCTTGCGAAAGATGCTGAATACTTTTTTCTCCCTGATTGCTTGGCATTATTCAGAACTGTAAGAAATATCCCAGCACCCACTTTCAGTAAAATTTGTCTCTGATAAGAACAGCAGTTTTCTGATTTAAAATTCCTCTGGTCTTTCTTTATGTTTCCCTTGGGTTTTGTGCTGTTGTGCTTTATCGTATAAAGTAGTATAAATCTGTTGCTTTGCTGTGCTGTGTTTTGGCATAATCCTTTGTGTGGTCATTTTTATGTTGTGAAACTGCACATATGACTTTTGGATGACAAATCGGGCTAGGGTCATCTCTCATATTACAGCAGATTGATTATACCACTGCCTAAGCATATGCACCTGCCAAAAATTGGACCGAGATGGACAAAGGACTCAAATAGCAAGAAAAGGTGATTCCAAGCTAGGCTGACTTTACATTCTCCATACAATATTCCTTCCCTGAAATGGTCAAAACATTATAGTACAAACTATATAATATTGAGGCCTGTTTTCAATCATAGGAGCTAGTGTTAGCAAGAACGTTAGCAAGACATTGATACTGACTGCAGCTAGCTATCTAGCTAACTATTGTTTGGATAGCTAACTAATATTAGCTATCCAAACTGATGATACATACGTTTATTTTAATCAGGTCTAGTAAAATGAAAAATGTCTTTGGAAGAATTATTCATGACCCATTTCAATGAAACATCACCATGGTCATTGAAGGTTCATTGGATAATGTCATGTTGATACCCCTTTAACAGGCCTAATGGGATTGTCACTTAATGTCCTCAGGACCTCCTTTGTTTGCCAGGTGGGCCTAAAGCCCTCATATCTTCCGCCTCCATCATCCCCTATACGGTTAGCACAGCTTCCAACTTCCCCCCATTTAACCCCCACGCCATTCCCTCATCAATCTACTTCCCTTAGTCTGGTCATTGCTCCTCTAACTACCCACCACTCAACTGTACAGCCTTGTCAACGTTAACGATATCAGGTCTTGGCTAGCTGGCTCGAGGTTCTCTGACGCTTGCTGTACTTGATAATGGTCAATGTCTTCATAGTTAGGTAATCAGTCAGCAAAAGGGCCTCTGATGAGGATCCCCCCAGCGCCTCTGTCCACTGCCTGCTTCTGATCTCTGCTTGTAATTAGACCAGAGGGTGACAAACGAGCACGGGTGGCTTGTGGTTCAGAATGAGGAGAGAATGAAGGATTTTCCTGAGACCCCGGACTTGTTTGCATTTGTTCTCAGTTATTCTAATTGAGCAGAGACATTTAAAGGTGCACCTTGTTTTTACATGATCTAATAAACTAAATGAATGACTAAGTCCTCCTGGGCTTGTTCTTCCTTCATGAGTTCGATTTGTATGGTTGGTCTGGAGGAGCTGAGATTTCACCTGCTCCGAGCCCAAACCCCTTACATGGTGTGCTTCAGCTAGAAACAGTATCGCCAAAAATGTGATCCTCCACTTCTGTTTATATCCCTTGCTATAGCCAGAAGGACGAAACGGGGAAGGAAGGAGGACTGGAAGGAACAGGTCTAAAGATGAAAGGAGGGGGAAACCTTTGAAGAACGTTGGGCACGAGCAAAACTTATGTACAGTCCATGCAGGGAGGCAGCCCTAAGAACGCGCATGCCACCTATTTGTTTGAGGAGCACTGCCTCCCCTTATCCCTTATCAATCTCTCTCTCCCTTTCTCCCTCTAACAATGTCTCTCTGTCCCTTTCTCCCTCTCACCATGTCTATCTCTCTCTTTCTATTCATCCCTATTTCATCGCCTTTGCCCATGCCTTGTGATGTATCTCTGAGAGCAGAGTTGGAGAGTTCTGGCTGGCTCTGTATTGGATTTGAAAGTGGGCCATTGGTTTACAGCAGAATGTTGCCAGAGGGGAGTGTAAGAGACACTTTAGAGAGATCCGGTGCCTAAAGGGAGACTGTAGAGAGAGATCTGGACTTGATTATGCGAGGAGAACTCCCGGGAAAAGGAAGGTCTGAGTTAACTCTTGTAGGACATTGTGCACTACATTTAGATGTTAGATATGGAGCCCAATGTGTTTGGCTAAACTCTAACTGTTTCAGTTTGGTTTATGTTTGTGCAGATTTGAAATATATGAGAGTGAATGCATGCATTTGCACGTGTTGCCTCGGGTTGCTGGTTTCCTTAGGTGAAGGTGTGGATAAATGAGTCAACCACCACTTTCCACAGTGACATGTACAAACTAGCAAGCTTCCCTTTTCCACATGCTAAAGACACAGACTAAAGACACTCATTATGCCTCGGACAGCTGTTCCCAAAGTATTGCCCAAGGCCTTACTCTAGCTACAATATACAGTGACACAGTCATGACCTGTTCTCATTCCCATTTTAAACTAAGCAATTAAGGTTAACTCCCTTGCTCAGGGACTGATCAACGCATGTTTCACCTTGCCTAATCTGGGATTCGATCTGCCAGCCTTTCAGTTCCTACGATACCCCATCACCTCTGCTTTCTTTGTATTTTTCTTCGTCTTAGAAAGGGTGACTCTTTCTAGTATCAGAACTTAGCCTCCATACTTGTATGGAAAAAAACATGTCCATTCCTGTCTTTCCACCGTAGATCATTTTTAAAAAGCTTCTGTGTCCCCAGTGAGCTCAGGCCTTGGGCTGTTGATGCCTTTACCTCAACACTAGTTTACCCATCAGATATAAACGGCTGTAACAGCGTTGCTTCCTCAGCTCCAATCCTTCATGCAATGATCAGAAATAATCAGGTCTAATCTGTTTCTTGAAGGTTCATTATTATTTCATCCCATTGGATAAGCAGTGTGTTAAAATAATGGCTTATTATATTGTTGGATGACAGACTGCTATGGTGGTATAGACTAGGTGTGCATCTGTCTCAGACACCTTAACATTTAGAAAAATTATGTCTGCACTCTAAATTACCTCCTATTCACTGTACTTCACTACTCCCGACCAAGACCCTAGTAATAACATTTATATTTTATGCAGCGCTTATCATTAAAATGTTATCTCAAAGTTAACAAACACAATAACTATTTAACTATTTGGTGTCTTCTGAGATTAGCCTTCACCTCTACTCTAGCCTTCCTAGAGCAATTATTCGGTATGTCTGCGTGGCAAATTGGGGAAGAATAAGGTGATATTTGGGACCCAGAATACAACAGTTCATTCTTTAAGATGTTTCCAAATCATAAAGTTATTTTTAAACTGTGGGAGAATCTGGACACCTGCTAATGTTCAGTCTACAATGTTGCCATTCTGTATATTAGGTCAGCAATTTGAATGTACAATAGTTATCTGCTTGTGTTGTTTTCCATCCTGACCTGAATCTGTCTGGACGGTTTAACTGAGTCCTGGCAACACAGGAGGAGGCCTGAGCTAGATCCTCTTGGCAGCCTATACTACTGGTGGGAGGCTGAGTGGTGAGGTGAAGGAGGTCTTTGAAGAGAGAGAGGTGAAGGAGGGAAGCTGAGGTGGCCTTCTTAATTAAATAACTTGACCTTTTGTCTATTTCACTCTGGTCTGTTGACTAGTCTATAAAGTACACTGTTAGGCCTCCTTTGTTAGGTCTAAGAACAAAGGAGCAATGAGGACAGGAGAGATGTCGGTAAAGTATGTAGAAAATGTTACTGCATTTTAAGTGTTTGATTGTACTGTCCTAATCTTTGATAGTCTACCCTTTTCAGACCTACGCATCCACATAAATGCCAGCCAGTAACTTTTTGCTTTCCCCAAATGTATCTCAGAAATATAATTGTATGACTGATGTAAAAAGATTCTATGTAAACATGCTTAGTCGTTAACTTTAGTATTAACAATTTAAATGTCACAACCTTAATGCACTTTCCATTGTTTTTCTGTTAGGGCATACAACTTACCTGTGCCTCCAGGGCTTCCTCTGGAGTAGAAGTAGACGCCATATTTACTGAAGATCTTACAGATCCTTGGAGGCTTGGTTGCGCCCTATCAGATGAATTGGCATTATTGTTACAACCCTCTGGCATTCTATCCCCTCTAATGTTGTCTTGCACAAGCTTTAGCACAAACTTTAATCGGGACCATGGAGCACACAAAAGCAGTTGCTTGGAAGACCTATGACCTGGAGGAAGAGGGGTGACTAAGTGGGTCAGAAATATCGGAGGGTGCATATATAAGCATATATAACGAGAATTGGATAAGGCCTAAGAAAAATCCTTGAGGTACCCCACAATTGTTTGATGCAGAGGAGAAGGAGAAATGCTCATAGTCTTTCAAATATGATGTAAACAGCCTTAGGGCAGTATCCTGTATACCAAGTTCTACCTTAAGACAATCTAGAAGAATGGTATGATCAGCTGTCAAAAGCAATACTAAAATCAAAATTAAAATAGCCAAATTGCCACTGTCCCTAAACAACAATAAATAATATAACACATAGTGCCCTAAATTTGCAGTATTTTCGTATTGGTTTTGTATTTGGTGGGGGAGTGGATATGCTTAGATTGTGTAAGACAATTAGTATTTTCACTGATTCTCTTACCCATAGTGACGTATTGTATATACAGTACATTATTGTACACAATTAATATACAAAACAATTTCACAGATGAAGCTGACTGAGTCAGACAGGATGATAGGAAAGCCAGGTGTAATGTAGCCTGGGCACCAGGGTTAAAACCTTGACTCTTGGCCATAAGATCTTTAGTGACTACAGAGAGCCTGGACGCCTGTTAAACAGCCCCACCCAACGATCATATGGCTGGACTGTGGTTGTGGAATATTTCCCATGCCCCCGATCGAGCCGATCTGTCTGTGTTTCATGGTATTGCTGTAGTAGTGGAAGACGACCCAGGTTGACATGCTAAACCTCTTTAGGCAGTGGAGCTATGACCTCCTGGTGTTAATAGTCTTTGGCAAGTCCTTGATGATGTGAACGCTGAGGAACTGCTGACTCCGTGGCTCCTTCTGATGTAGATAAGACGCGCTCCCTCCTCGGCTTCCCAAAGTCAACAGTCATCTCCTTTGTTTTGCTGACGATGATGGAGGTTGTTTCAGTGGCACCTTGATGCCTCCATATCGGTCGACGACAGGTTGTTGGTTATCAGGCCTACATCCGCTTGCTGGGCTTGGCCACCCAGATGAATGAGATGCTGTCTTGCAGAGCCATGCAGCCCCAGGTGAACAGGGAATGAGGTAGAGGGATGAGGACACACCCCTGTGGGGCCTCTGTGTTAACAGGGAGTGAAGCAGAGAGAT
This sequence comes from Novumbra hubbsi, assembly GCA_016801125.1. Classification (NCBI taxonomy): domain Eukaryota; kingdom Metazoa; phylum Chordata; class Actinopteri; order Esociformes; family Umbridae; genus Novumbra; species Novumbra hubbsi. Next base: position 19,303 of record JACXGK010009664.1, read on the forward strand.
GAGGACACACCCCTTTGGGGCCACTGTGTTAACAGGGAGTGAGGCAGAGGGATGAGGACACGCCCCTGTGGGGCCACTGTGTTAACAAGAAGTGAGGCAGAGGGATGAGCACACGCCCCTGTGGGGCCACTGTGTTAACATGGAGTGAAGCAAAGGGGTGAGGACACACCCCTTTGGGGCCACTGTGTTAACAGGGAGTGAAGCAGAG
>JACXGK010009665.1:0-19473 GCA_016801125.1 Novumbra hubbsi
ACATACCCTGCTGTCGAAACAAATGTACTATTTTGGGAGGCCTCAAAAAGCAGTAGGCATAGGCCAAGTTAGGATTACTTAATAACAGTTAAATAATCTTACTTCACGCACTGCGCAACAATAAAATGTAAATTATTTAAAACTAAGAAAATAAGAGCACAATAATCCCAAATTGGCCCAGTGCACCTGACAAACCCCTTCATTTGTTCACTCTTGTGCTAAATCAATAAAAGTCCTTAAACTGTGTAGACAGGCTTTAATTCTGAGACAAATCCTTTGACTTTGTCCAAGAAGTGCCTCGGTGGCAAAGTGACTTGAAGAGTGTAGCAGAGGAATTTGCAGGGAATTTTGTTTGGTGCTTGTTGTATTTGTTGATAGCAAAATGTGAAGGTTGTGTTTCTGTCGCACATGTAGTCAATTGAAGCATGCATAACATATTGTCAAATTTGAAAATAATACTCAAGCCTGGTAAGTAAAAACGTGGGCTTTATCCAGCCCTGAATGGATACATTCTGTAAGGGCTTTATGGCTAGGGTTGGGGCTTGGGTTGGGGAGCAGAGCTCTAAAAGGATTCACTACGAGAGTTCCTTGTTGCTACTTTGAATATAAAATTGAATTGACATATTATGTGAAATATATTTAAATTAAATTGTTAATCTAAATAGGCTCAACGATTCCCAGTGGAGAAATAAAATAAAAGAATGAATTGTGATTCAACTTATAATATTCTTCTAGTGTTGAGTTGACACTAAGGTCCTACATGTACTCTTCTGATGGACTTGCGCTACTGGTAATGGAATTGTTGACAATCATCACTGAGCCAACCAGCTAAGTGTTTAATAGGTGACTCAGACACTCAAGTACACATTAATACACCTGAGCAACACATTCGAGATGTGTATGGATTTAGTAATTTCCCATAATGTTTCAGACAGTAGAGGAAAGACAAAATGGCAAGGCAAGAAAATAACAATTCTCATACCATTAGTGTCTTCATATGAATTATTAAATAAAAACTGCAGAGAATTACTGCCTCAGAACAGACAGTGCTGTTAATGTGCATTTGATTCCTCTACAGAGATGGTGCTGTTAATGTGCATTTGGTACCTCTACAGAGATGGTGCTGTTAATGTGCATTTGATACCTCTACAGAGATGGTGCTGTTAATGTGCATTTGATACCTCTACAGAGATGGTGCTGTTAATGTGCATTTGATTCCTCTACAGAGATGGTGCTGTTAATGTGCATTTGATTCCTCTACAGAGATGGTGCTGTTAATGTGCATTTAATACCTCTACAGAGATGGTGCTGTTATTGTGCATTTGATACCTCTACAGAGATGGTGCTGGTAATGTGCATTTGATACCTCTACAGAGATGGTGCTGTTAATGTGCATTTGATACCTCTACAGAGATGGTGCTGTTAATGTGCATTTGGTAGCTCTACAGAGATGGTGCTGTTAATGTGCATTTGGTAGCTCTACAGAGATGGTGCTGGTAATGTGCATTTGGTAGCTCTACAGAGATGGTGCTGGTAATGTGCATTTGGTAGCTCTACAGAGACTGTACTGATGGAGAGCGTAGAGCTTCTACACTGCATTGGCTTTGTATTTTCAGAAAAGCGCCAGGGGTTGTACAGTGCAGTGACGTTCCTATCATTTATGATGGCACTGTCAGTCAAAATAGATTCACTGCACTTCTGTAGGAACAACGGGGAGCGTTGGAACTCATCTCCAGTTGCTACAATAAATTGCCACTTCACACACTCCAAAAGAGACAACAGTAAAGGGTTTAGATATTTTGTTCCTGTGAAATAATTGGACCTAGGACTCCATAACAGCATTGAAAATAACTCCTTATCGCACTATAGGGTGACAATAGACACAAAGTACTTGGCAGGGTTAAATAAACTTGCTGTATCTTTTCTCTTTGGAAGTTAATGGCGTTTGCAGCTTGGTGCGCATGGCTTTTGAGGGCTGAACATTCCTGCTAGCTCGCGATAACAACACTTTGCCCCTCTGAACTGAGCTCTATAAACGGCAATCAGGGAAGAGGTGTGCTGGTGTTTTCCTGGGTGTGTGTGTGTCTGTCTCCATGCTGGGGTCTTTCTCATCTGTCCCTCTTATCTGTGAAGCCCATGCTGCTGTCAGCACAGTGGCCCCTTCAGCCAACCTCCCCGTGAACCTCCCGGGCCAGTCATTACAGTGCCGTGTGAGGGCTGGGTACAGGTGCCAGGAGGGGGGCATAGTTTTGCAAATGGAGGGTGTACTTGGGGGTACTTGGCTGAAATACCACAGCTGAGAGATGTTCATGGGCACGTAGAAAAACACTGTTAGCCAGAGATTCAAAAGATGTTTTGTTGCTTTTCTCTACAGTCACCAACCGTGTTTCCTTCCTGTCTGGTATTATGATGATCTGATGCATACACAATGAGGTTTCTTTAAAATAGCATTGACTCGTTTCCCTGGAGCTTGATGAGAGCAAGTCATCAGGCCAAGACAGGATCGGTCTGTAAGATAGTGGACTGGTTTTGTACCGGTAGTCTCGGAGAGTCTTGCTCATTTTCTGTTTAATTGAAACTTTTAAAACATGCTGTTTATAGAGGTATAGGGGTCTATTTCTGGAGACATGAAATAAATACATTCCACCTAGTATGAATTTATTTAAAATAGTGGTTGTGAAAAGAGCATTTAATGAAATGTTAACTAGTGCCAACTAAGTTGTCAGTAAATCATCCCGGGTCAGCTAATAATAACCTAATAAAACCAGAAATGTGTCCCAAAATGAGTTCTTGATCAAAAATGTATAAGGCTGTAATAGAGCATTAATAATGAATCAGCAATTCCTGCCACAGACGTACGTGTCATTGTTCGTAGAGATTGATGGATGTGAAATTCTTGATGGCTGACTGGACCACTTTTCATGTACTATTTTCTGACCAGGTCTCTGCTGATTGATGTTAGCTGTTCAACTATATTAATTACGTCCCAACTATATTAATCACATCCAAGTGATATTAATCACATCCCAACTATATTAATCTTATCCCAATTAGGCATAGACTTCGGTGTGCCACAGACCACACTAAAAACATTCATCTGAACTTGCTTCTGAATTCTTCCAAACAGTCCAAAGCCTTCTCGAAGAATTGTATATGGAAAAAAGTTATTTTAAGTTTGGGCGGCTCCTGTGGGTTCGGCCATAGCATCTGGGCTTTGAGCGTTAAGGAGTTACTGCGACACACCTCAGAAACCAAAACACAAGTGAAGGAAAGACCAGCCACTAAGCAGCAACCAAGGACACACAGTATAATCCCACACATGACGTTTAATACCTCAGCAGCATACATCTGTAAGTGTTTATGGTTTCAATGTTTTTTGTGACAGTATGTTGACAATACTAAAGGGTAGATTTGATACTTTACTTAAGACATTTTCCACCTGCTCATTTAATCCTTCTCATCACTGGAGAGCATGGATTGTACTGCAAATGCAACAACATTAATCTTTCAGAGTGGAGCAAACAAAACATAATCACTCTGTCCTGGTTGGGATTTAAGCTTCCCGAAGGTTAAAATCCTTGCATTTCTCTGATGGATGAGAGTCTTTTGTTTGTAGTTGTTTAACTGTACGTTGGCAAATAAAGCAGGGGAGTGTTATGATAATATCATATCATGATAATAATGTAGCGTTGGGGAATTAATTTGCGGTGAAAAGATACAGCTTCTAAAAAACACCTCTTTGTCTTGTTTCCATAGCAGGACTCTGACCCCTTGAGTATGCTGAAGAAAACATTTCTTACAAACATCTCATTCAGATGTTACACATTAGATCAAACCTTAAGAATACTCTGCTTGGAGACCTAATCTGTAGTACACTCACATCACAACATTGTTAATATTCAAGCAAATAAGTTCAACCTTTGCAGTGTTGAGGGTGCACTGGTACATTGCCCCTTCTGAAAAACATCCAATTAGCTACATTTTAATTGACTTCCAGTCTGCTGGCCTTCTGAGCCTAAGGGAGAGCCCTAGTGTGAATGTGGATTCAATTTGGAACAAGGGCCCACATGGTTAAAGTGTTAATGGGAATGGGACTCGTCTGCTTGGACCAGTCCAAGCAACCCGGTTATTAAAGAGAAAAATATAGGAGTGTTGTTATTAAATACACTGATAAATGAGTATTTTATTAAAGATATCACTATACTTATTAGATGAATGTTGGACTGTTTTGGTGAAATAATAGGAAATGAATGTCCTCAAGCTTTAAAATGAGGGTAATTAAAAGCTTGATGAATTTTTCCCTACATGAGAAGATCCTGGAATAATTCAGGCAGTAGTCAGCACTCCCTTTGAATCAAGGATAAAGAGAAACAACACATTTGCATGTGGAACACAGGAAGTGTTTAATGTTAGAGATTAAATGTACATTATCAACAAAGCGTGTAGCAAATATAGACAGACGCCTTTATGTGTCTCCCTGAGTGACAAACCATGTTATTTCTCTCTTAATGTAAGACGATTGTTTGTTATTAAAAACTCAGGACGAGTGAGGACAACACAAAAGCAACCATCAGCATACATCAGTCAGAATGAATGGTGCACTGTTAGAATAAATTGTTCCGTAGACAGTAATTTATTTGAAGATATACAATTATCTGCAATGACCATGTCCTTGAAAATAATTACTAATTTCAGTATACAAACGTTTCCCTACATCCAGCAATGCTATTTAAATGTGGACCTTGAGGGCCACTACACTTTTATGTGTGTAATGAGAATTGTTAAACATCCCTAAAGAATTTAAAAGATAAAAGCTTTTCCAAATGCTTTCGAAATGTATACAATAAAATAATAAAATGGGTGTATCATTTACAGCAATCATAATAGTAATAAATAATGACATCTATATAATAATACACTCTTCCAGCTGTTAAATGCTTGCTTCCTAATTCTTTGTTCCCTCCACACCTCAAACCTTTGGTCCTTCATCCCTCCACACCTCAAACCTTTGGTCCTTTATCCCACCACACCTCAAACCTTTGGTCCTTTATCCCTCCTCACCTCAAACCTTTGGTCCTTTATCCCTCCACACCTCAAACCTTTGGTCCTTTATCCCTCCACACCTCAAACCTTTGGTCCTTTATCCCTCCACACCTCAAACCTTTGGTCCTTTATCCCTCCACACCTCAAACCTTTGGTCCTTTATCCCTCCACACCTCAAATCATTGGTCCTTTATCCCTCCACACTTCAAATCTTTGCACCACCTCTCAAAATGCTTTATGACAGGTGAGGAATGGAGGACCCAGAAGAGAATGTCACTTGGGTTTTCTTGACCCCTCATATCTTCTCCTTGCCGCTTTCATCAAACTCATTTATGAAAAGGTGAAAGGGGGAAACAAAAACTCTCATGCATTAGATTTTGTGAATACAAGAGAGGATACCTGAGAGTGCAATGAATCAAGGAAATGCAATTAAGATTCTCCCAAGGACAGAGGCAGAAGACAGTAGACAGTGCCTGTGTAGACAGTGCCTGTGTAGGGCTGCAGCCACTCTGAGCCACTGAGAACATGATCTAAATAACAACAGAGTCTGGGTGGGCTTCTGTTTCCCAATTGACTATTAAAAGTTGACCACATTTCCCCTTATTGTCAGAGAACAGACGAGAGGTTTAGCGAGTGAATGTTAGCCTAGTGATTTTCTACTGATGTATTTCATTACTTTGTTCCATGGAGGGATAAGAGAGACATTTTGCTGGTGTAGCACAACTGTAACTTAACAAATACCCAACAAACGCATGTCAAACAACCTAAATTGCATTATTACAGAGGAACATTTAGATAGGTATTGTTTTAAGACACACAACTTTTGGTCATTCTGTGAAGATCAAGTTTTGTCATCATTTCTGTGTGTGACTGGGTTTAAACATACAATAGATTTTGATTCAACTCAACAACTATACTGAATCTGTCTACTCAAGGTTCCAACTTCTCCTGTGTTCACATGGGAATGCATGGCAAGGAATAAATAACAAACAGCTCCAAACAGTTGGGTTCAGTAATTAAAAGACCCATATCATGAGCACCACAGCTATTGCTTTGGATCTCATTCATTAAAACTGAAGTCTAATATTTTATGAAAACAACAGTCTTCAAAATAGTTTGTTTAATCAAACACAATTTACACCATCTGCAATTGGGGTACAAATGAGACATCAAGGGGCTGGAGGCTGGCTTTAGCTGTGCTTGGTAATTAGGTTAGAAATGCTACCCAATTTCTGGATTCCAGGCGGTGTAATGATGTACAACAGAAAAGTTAACCGAGGGAGTTCGGGTAGCCCAACAATTATCTGAGAGGAGCAGTTGTAGCGGTTGTGGGGACACCCCTTGTGAAAAGACATGGACGCAGAACCAGTTGCAAGATTTGAAATCAAATGGATTTATTCAGACATGGAAAAAGGGAACTTAGGTACATTGGTAAAACCCAGAAGGAGAACCGGAAACAGCGCTATATAGCACTGAAGGGTTGCCTGGTTGTGACCATGAATCCTGTCAGTTTAGCTTGGTTAGCACTTTAAAATATTCATGATTTGCAAATAACTGCAAAATAGTTATTTCTTCTACACAGTCTTTCATGCAGCCAAAATCACAGTCAAGAAAACATCGATAACGTTGATAATAAGAATTGTTGGCTACGAATGTCCTTGTCTATTAGTTGGGTCTACAAGAGACACAGCAAAAATACTTTTTTGTAAGGGACCACTAAACATTCAACTAAAGTATGTTGTTAAAAACACAGAATGCATTTGCAACGCAGAATTCTCATAGCACGGTAGCGCGGCTGTAATGCATGAACATGTAAAGAAAAAAAGTGTTGTAGCTGGGATGACAGAAGAGGAATAGTGCTCAGGAAGTTATTATTACAAAAATGTGTCATTCATTATTATTTGTATTCTTGGTGTTACATTTTGAATAAAACAATTTATATTAATTACATGAATATCACCAATTAATATCCTGTCTAACAGCTCAAACAGTAGAAAATGTGTAAGGGAAAAGGGCTTCCAAGATGGCAACCAAGCCTGACTTGTGTGCCTCATTAGTGACTGACAGGGACACCCTAGGCCCTTTCCAACACTGTGCAATGGTACACATCTAAAATATACAAAATAAAATATACAATAAACGATGATAAATAATAATAATAATGTGTGCTTTTAAATGTGCTTTCACAAGTTTACAATGTTTGGTAGTTAATGGCAATAATCACAATTTTAGGATGTGTTCAAATGTTTCCCTTGTGGCAGTTTTCTGTTTGAAAAGCAGTGCATTATGTTAAAGACAAAATGTGTTTTATTGTAAACTTCGGACATGGCTCGACCTGGACTTAAATAAATGTCGGTTTCTATCTTATCACAACAACTGACAGCATCTAGCATAACATGCGCAAATCTAGCATCAAGTACCATTTATCTAAATAAGTATTTTAGTGTAAAATCTCTCTGACACAGTGATGGATGACAGCGTGGCTATGTGATTAAAAGCCAGATACAATCGTCATATTTTGAGCCGGGAAGGAAGCTTGGGAAGATGAACACAAATAGATGTGGGCATCGGTGGTATTAGGGCTGATAATTGGCTGCTGTGGTCAGTGAAGCACACTCCCACATAACTGTCCCCGTTTAGGAGGGCGTCCTGCCGTAACTGTTCTCTTTTGAGAGGGGGTCCTGCCGTAACAGCCCCCTTTTGGGAGGGGGTCCTGCCGTAACAGCCCCCTTTTGGGAGGGGGTCCTGCTGTAACTGTTTTCGTTTTGGAGGGGGTCCTGCCGTAACTGTCCCCGTTTTGGAGGTCCTGCCGGTTTAGATGCATAGTCATAATGAGCTTGAAATAAACAGTTTTGAGGTTGTCTATGTGGTAACAAATATTTAATTATTAAATATTTAATAATAATATTTTAAATTATTATAATATAATATTTTTAATGCAAGTTTTTTAGTTTCAAGATTCTTAAAACAGTTACAACTTACTTCCCTCTGATCTAAAATTATCAATACAGTCAGGGTATTATATCAGGGTATTTACTAGGGTATTATATCAGGGTATAAAGTAAAGCTCTGTTTGTTTCCAGCTCAGGGATGATGCAATGCCTTCTTTGGTTCCACTGGAAAGGAATGCGGGCTGGGTCTCAGCCACCTCAACTGTTTATCCCTCATTAGAGTACACACAAACACACATCCGGGAACAGATGCTTCTTCAGTCTGTCAATTGTAATCTGTTGAATAAATAGTGTCTACTATAGGGCACATTGCAGTCAAATGCGGCATAGAATCCTGAACAGGAAAATTTCTCTGTTTTTCCTGTCGCCAGTCTATGAAGCCATCTGTTCATAATTTATACTAAATGTCTCTAACAAGAAAGTGACATGATGATCTGAGAACTCTACATGCTGCAGTCCCTTTCACCAAGAAATGCATGTTTGTCACAACTAAGTTATTCTGTTTTCTATCTTAATCCTTACATGTCTCGTAGTGCAAAGAACATCAGAGAAACACATTCATTATCTTTCATGGTCACAAAGATTATTCTCAGAAATCCAAGGAGCCCTCTCCAATTGGAGAACAACTATGTATTTGTTGGAATTCATTTTATTAAACATAAATAAATAGGATGTTTCTCATGTATGACCAGGTATAGCTTGCCACACAGGCAGATTCACAGAAATGGTTTTATTAGCAGTTTTCATCCTGGTTAGTTGTTAATTTACAGACATCCAATCAAGCATGACTTCTAATAATTAGATTAACATGAAAAAATGCCTGACAACCCAATGGCAAAACTGGTACAAATGCAAGTTATTAGCTGAGTAGAATCAAAGGAAATTTTAACAAGTACGCTCACTTTCAAGAGGCCATTATTCTTGCCCCTCCAAATGACAAGTCCATGTGCATGAAATACTTCTAAACATATTTAATACAATATAGCCATTTGGTTGAAGTGCAGCCTGTCAGCTTAAGTTTGAGAGTATTTTCAAACTAAATAGCTGGGAAGCCAATAGTCTAAATGCTTTTGCAACCCTAAAAAGTTGAGATATGTAAACAATTTACTGTAATTTCTAAACGATTCATCTGGCAATTCTCTCAAACTAAAGCTGTCCTGCATTTCAACCCATCATATTTCAATATTTGTATTCATGCTGGAATACAAAGCTCAAGAAAAATGTGTAATTGTCCAGAAACGTTTCCTAAAATATATGCAGTATGAATACAATCACGTGAAAAAATAAGGACCCAAGAAATATTTTGTTATTTTTTAAGAAATATGGACATCAATATCTGATCTTCTTTTAAACAATTATAACCATCATATCATTTATTTAACAAAAGATTTACAAAGATGTAATTTCCAACTGAGGAAAAACATAAGACACCCTATGCCCTATTAGCTAGTATTGCCCCCTTTGGCTGAAATAACCTCAATAAGACGTTTCCTATAACTGTCTATCAGTCTCTGACTGGGAGAATGTTTTTCCCACTCCACACAGAATCCTCCAAGCAGTTGTGTGAGGTTTAAAGGGTTTCTTGCATGCACAGCCTGTTTCAAATCACCTCACAGCATCTCAATTGGATTAAGATCTGGGCATTGACTTGGTCATTCCAGAACTGGGCTTTGACTTGACACTACTGGTGTCTCCCCATTTCTTTCTTTTAAGCCATTCCTTGGAGGATTTTCTGGAATGTTTTGGGTCATTGTCATGTTGCATAGTCCACATCCGCTTCAGCTTAAATTTTCAGACAGATGGTCTTACATTTTCCCCAAGCACCCTCTGATGTAATAAAGAATTCATAGTGGATTCTATGATAGTGAGCTGGCCAGGCACCGCTGCAGCAAAGCAGCCCCAAACCATTAATTTCCACCCCCATGCTTCACATTTGGTATGATGTTCTTGTGCTAAAATGCTGTCTTTAGTTTGCGCCACACATGTCTTCTATTACAAGCACAATGTGCTTTAGACAGATGAATCCAATGTTGAATTGTTTAGGAAAATGTAAGACCATCTGTCCGAAAATTTAAGCTGAAGCGGATGAACAAAATATTTTCACAAAACTGTATATCTAATTTGTCAGTTGTTCCTCTCTCTCATGTTTTGTGTCTTCTGCCAACGGCCCAGTGTGAAGGGTGTGCTTTAAATGTGAAGAAAGCAAAGAGAACTCCACAGCAACAGGTTCAATAGCAAGTGCTTCTGCTGATTCAAATGGTTGGCGAACCACATCGAACAGCCTGAGCAGCAACCCTTTACGGGACTGAGTCTTATTACTTAGAGCCACAGGGCACTAGAGTCCCTGGCATAGATGCGGGAACATCTTTTGATTGGGGGTGCAGGGAATAAACGGATGGACATCAAGTGCCCATCGATCACTGTAACACACCCCAGACAGACAGCTGTCGCGTGCTCATCGGCAGAATTTAGGTATCTGGCTGCAGCACAGCTAAGTGTCACTTAAACGATCTCGTCAGAGGGCGCTGAGACTAAAGGAGGGGTCCTTCCTCACCGGGGCAATGTTCCCTGGCATTGAGAAGAAGAAGAGCTGTGGCTGTTCTCCGGTTGGTCGCGTGTTCTCCAGACTGACACGGGCCCTGTCCCTGTGTCCCCCTCTGCCTGCAGAGGTACTATTATCCTCTAATGTCCTTTTAATAACCACACATTAGCAGGGAGGTACTGGATGCTAAGGAGGCTCTTTTATTCAATTGGAGAGTCAAAACAATTGTTTTATAATGGGATCTGTTACATGCGGCTGTGCCTGTCTCTTATTGGGGGACGGTCAGTGAAACAAGTGAATGGTACAACATGTTGTCAGGATGATGGAATAATCATAGTAATAATTAATAGTCTTTTTACGGATTCATTCAAATATGTTTGACCCTAACCCATACAGGTTTTTGGCAGAAGGCACTTCAACTGTATTAAAGCAGCATGTTTTAGTAACAGCAGAATCAACTACAATTTGATTTGCAAAGGGCAGGATTGTTGTTGTCAAATGACACTTTAAGAACGTTCTGAGCCATGTCTCTAACTGGGGAGTGAATAGCCAACAGTTCTCTTCCTTTGAGCTTGCTTTGATCTGACGAACATTGTGGGTATGTTGTATTGGTCTGAGCTGGTAGGATACTGTTTTGCTAAACAAAGCGCATGCCAGATTAGGCTGTGTTAAACACTCTTTCACCCACTTATCACCCACTGAGCACTCCCCTCTGGGGATACAACATTCATTTCCCCCGAAAATCTTTCCATGCTCTCATTTGCTTTTGGCATAAGCTATCTGAGGAAGTGTCAACATTTCAACAGCAAGTCATAGGCTATGCTGGTGATTAGGCAAACTGTTATAACTGCTCTACGCTCTAACCAAAATACGCGCTGCAGCTCCACTGGGCTGGTACTCGGTTTGATTCGTTTAGGTTGTCATAAAAAGTATTGATTCTCTTGCAGAACCAGTGTTATTACCTCTGGCTACATCCATCACCTCCAATTCAATGCAAACTGTAGTCAAACCTGTCAAGGGCTAGCCACCATAGTGTAATCATTTCTCAAAATGGCTGTGTTTGTTGTAACCAACAATGTTGCTTACTTCCATGGTAATATTAGTGTCACGCAGCATGTGGCATCACCGCAACATGAACAGGACTGGATGAACAGGTCGTCTTGTCCCCTACACCTTCCTTCAGTCACTGACCAATGAGATTCATATTTTCTTTCTTGAATATCTCCCGACACAAGACGTCTTTTTTATTGTACTCACTTTTTCTTTTTTTATTTCCCACATCAAGTATTGGGGGGTATTTTAGCCCCCCCGTCAAATCCTCATAAAGGCATACCTTTTGGGGTGATCACTGGACATGGTATTACATACTTATAAAGGCATACCTTTTGGGGTGCGTCACTTGCCATGGTATTACATCCTTATAAAGGCATACCTTTTGGGGTGTATCACTGGACATGGTATTACATACTTATAAAGGCATACCTTTTGGGGTGCGTCACTTGCCATGGTATTACATCCTTATAAAGGCATACCTTTTGGGGTGCGTCACTGGACATGGTATTACATTCTTATAAAGGCATACCTTTTGGGGTGCATCACTGGACATGGTATTACATCCTTATAAAGGCATACCTTTTGGGGTGCGTCACTGGACATGGTATTACATCCTTATAAAGGCATACCTTTTGGTGTGCGTCACTGGACATGGTATTACATCCTTATAAAGGCATACCTTTTGGGGTGCGTCACTGGACATGGTATGTTTGTCTTCATCATGTCCTGAATATGAATTATTAGAACTATATCTCTGTATACTGATTAAGGTTATTCTTTATCCTGTCGATCAACAGTAGGATATGAATGTGTGTTAACCTGGGATAAAATGACTAAAGAAATTAGTAAGGGAAACAACTATTTAACTTGTTTGTACCCTAAACAAAGGAACAACACTTTGATGGTACAAAAGCACTTCAGTGGTTTTAACTTGCTACTGCGAGAAATAATTAATTGAGAACCGCTACCGAAGTTTAAAGACTCCTGATTTAATGATAGCGCTTTAAAGAAATGTGAGACTTAACAACCCCACAGAAGAAAGAAAACACACCACGGTACTTTCCTGACTATTAAAGAAGGCCTTCCCGGACTGCAATAAAACACGAGGAAAGAGCATGAAATAATGCAGGCAAACCCTCAGTCAGGTATGGCAAACATGTTACCTTGTGTTGGCCTGATGCTGTAGAGATGAACATGAATACTGTGACTCAGTTGTGTGTATTGCTGCGGTACGCTCCATGACAGTAACATATGCATCCTCTATTCTTATACTTTCAGGAGAACCCAAAATGTGCAATCCATTATATAAGTAGACGTTGAATTTTGCTACCGAAGCAATGCTCCACATGCATTACTAAACGTTTCACCCACTGAGGTAAGCCATGTTTTTGTGGAGCTAATATCCTGCCACAGTATTTCAGAATTGAGTGGAATGTCATGTTGGTGTTCTTCTCTCTGCCAGTCCTATCTGCTGGGTGACAGTTGCTGTTAATTCAGTGAGTTACGGTGCAGCCGAAAAGCCTGGGCTCATACCTGCCTCAGGCTTTTCTCACACTCAATTATCTTGTAATGGTCCTCCAACATAACATTAGGGTGGGGGCTGTGTGTCCATCTCCATACATAAGTGTGTAGGTATTCCTCTCCTAAAGACATATTTCAGAAAAGGAATTACAAATTTCTTTCCTCCAAAACACATTTTAGCTGTAAAAGCTCCATGCATTAACCACATGAAAGAGAGAAAAAAAGCAAATATGCGACGAAATGTGAAATGTCAAATTCTCCCCAGAGCAGTATAGTATTTGCTGATGCTCCTTTCAGACTGCGGAAATGAGGCTTGTATTTCAGAGGGTAATTTTTCCTGGTAGAGAAAACCCATTCCCAAATGTGTTACTGCAGTAATATTTGGCAGCTTTGAGCATTTAAGCCAGACTGAGCTAAGATGATAAGGGTGTAATTTCTGTAGAGATTCAAAATCACCTTATACTATGCATAGGCTACTTTTATTTGAAAAGCATGTTAATATTGATCCTGCAGTGCACACGTTCATCAGGCTTAGCTGCAATTTCATTCTAAAAACCGTTGAACTGTCACCGGGGCACAGAGTACAATACCTTCGGTAGACGCTGCATGTTAAGTTGCATATTGGCTGCGTCTGCCGTACTGACCTTTTCCAAAAATGCTCTCTTCTCTATTGTTTCAAACTGAAAATGGTATATCGCAGCGTCAAAGAGACAAGTATGCCTTTAGGAGATGAGCAAAGAACCCAAAGTCAGCCCGATCAAACAAGCACTAACAGAATATACTTTCAGAAGGGTTCTGCTGTCAATCTAAAACCTTACAGGACTGCTCAGCAAGAAATGCTCATCTGCATTCGGTGGCGGTTTCATAATTTCTGGCACCGTTTCAGTGCATGAATAGCCTCAACTACACCACATCTAAACCGTGTGTTGTTGTCAGGCTCAATTTGACATGCTACGTGCCACACCAGAAACCGACAAAGCCACGTTTTTAATTGTTTCATTCACACAGGTTGAACGGGTGCCAGAAAACATTCTCCAGGCAGGGTAGTGTTTGCTACCGAGCTCTTTCTTGACTTTTGCACCCTGACTGGCATCGGACAGCGACAACCTCAAGGAGCAAAGCCATTTCAGTAAATCCTGGGAGGGATGCAGGTCTGATGAGTCCAGCTCTACAAGGGCTCTCCAGGAAGATGAGTTTCCTTTGGTGATTAACATTTGTTGGGGGTGACTCATCCCTTCCTGCTTCACCGTTATCTGACAGACAATTAACAAGCTATCCACCACTCTAAGAACAACCAAGTCCATTATCTTACAGACCAATCCTGTCTTGGCCTGATGACTTGCTCTCATCAAGCTCCATGGAAACGAGTCAAATGCTATTTTGAAGAAACTTCATTGTGTATGCATCAGATCATCATAATACCAGACAGGAAGGGAACACGGTTGGTGACTGTAGAGAAAAGCAACTACTTTCATTTAGAATTAAGACCAACACTACAACACTACACTTTCTGTCTGTCAGGTGCAAATCCACTGTCATGATTAAAGTTACAAAGCGATGGGTAACTTTCAAGCCTTTAATATCCGGTTGTTTAACTGTGAACTCACATTTTCCCTTTCGAGTAAGATCAGGCAATATCAAACAACACTTTCCTTACCCTAATCACCCTTGCGTGACTCCACATCAGAGTGGAACATTTCCAAATCACTACCTTACCTGCTGTAGCTTAATTCTAACACATTAGGTTTAGGTGTTATGCCCTAGCTAAGCACCAGAATTAAAAATTCTATTTTAGTAAATACTTTCTGTCTGCACTGATCCGTCCGCATGGACCTAAATCCATACTGCTACACTGCTTTTAATCAGGATTGAAAAGGTTTAAGTAACCTGTTTCAATTTGGTTGTATTGCCGCTCCAGGATATGACCAACAGAGGATCCGGTAAAAGAGCCAGCAGTTGAGCCTCACGTTGCTCTACTTCTCTAAAAGAAGGTAAAATGGCCACAGGGAGATGCAGGTGTCTACTGGACAGTGCCATTCTATATAACAGCGCTACAATGTCAGCAGTACCTCAGGTACACAAAGGCGCCTTCCACTCACGCCTGCCTATCAAATACGTCATACAGTCAGACCAGAGAGGATAATGTAAACTGGAAATTACAGGAGCAGCTGCTCTGTTCACACATCACAAACTAGGATTGGATTCATACTAAGCCTAACAGCTAAACATTTTTCCATGCTGTGAATTATTTGCCAATGTTTCTCAATGTTATCGAAAGACATGGGGGCGAGAAAGCGTATACATTAGTTCACAACCAACCATTTGATGATTTTGGTGAAGTTCTGCATCAGGCTGTGTGTTCACATTGAAGTTTGATGCATGCCACATGGCAAACCAATTACAAAGGATCACAGAGATGATGCAAATGCAAAGACTCTATGCTCCAGGGTGAATAAAAAAATTGACTGTTTAGGCAGGTAGTTTATCGGAAGAACTTGAATTTGTGTTTGCTGCAAAAAGGCATAGATAGTTAACTGTATAATAGTACATTAATGCAAGACAACTAACCATTTTAGCCAGCCATAGTTAGCCAGAAATGTTATCTAGTCAAACTAAATGTTAACAAGTCATGCTACGTTAACATTTGTACATATTTCTATGTTACTCATGATTGGATTGCTGGTTACCTAGTGAATAAATTAATACAAAACAGTTTACCAGTACATGATATTTGCAAGCCAATTCAATGTAAAAATGTAGCTAGTTAAATTACTTAGTAGCGTAGTCAATCCACTATTAGGAGTGTCATTATTAGCTTTTACTGCAACTGCAATAGCTTTTTGATGCTAACCTGTAGTTCCAAAAGGTTAGGAAGCCTGACGCTAACGTTCATTACAACAACACTTTAAGGCTTTGTAAAAAACTATTTTCTGTAAAACAAAGTAATGTTGGTTAATGAAATACAGAGTCCATTGCCGATGAAAGACGGAAGCATTGGTGTCGTGTAACAGTCCGCATTTTTTTGTTTCATCTTTATAATACAACAGTGTCAAAAATAAGAAATCCCCCTTTGAAACATGCAGACAGCTTAGAGACCCAGCCTGTCCCCATAACACACGCTTACGTGCAGGCTTATGAGAATCACAATGCCATCCGTTCTGATGGGCCTTCCTTGCAGATACAAGTTAGTAAAAACATGAATGCCTGATTAAGTAGCGAGTGTCGTTCCCAGAATAGTCAATAACGAGTATGTCCATGTGAGCCATGTTGACTAAAGTGCATACAGCTACAATGAAGCCAGTGAACACCTATGACAGGTAGCAGGTGGGTTTTCGGGAGTATTGAGATATCCTCCGCTATTCTCTACTATCCCAGAGGCACTTGGTGAGGGTGAGTCATGGAAGGGGGCATGCAAGCTGTTATCCTCAGACCTGCTCAGTATGTCTGCCTGGATCCTCTCTCATTCACGGCTACGCATGAAAAATAAATTATCCCAAAGTGTACCAGCTCCTTCCGGAAGAAAATTGAGGCAGGGTCGGGGGGTTGGGGGGGGGACGATAAATTACATACAAAAGCGCATGTGTATTCGTCCAAATGTTGAAGACACCAAAAATGTGAATCTCTTGCAAAGAGGAATGTTCTTGTATTTCATTCCAATCTCTTCACATTTGTCATCACATAAGGGGATAAAAATACCATGCTCCACATGAATAAAAGACAGGAGAGGAAAGATGTCCCGATGGACTCTGTATCTCTCTAAAGATGGAATGCTTGAAATTAACTTGAATTAATAATGAGCTATAGGCAGTGTAAAATAGATTGAGAGGGTGTGAAGGTATGTGTGGAAGTGTGAATATGAGGAAACGGGATAGGGAAAGAGACTTACACCAGTACCAGTACCATCTATCTGACATGATGCAATGTGGTACTTGAGTTGGACCTATCCAATCATTTTATGGATCGGAGCTTGAATACAACATGTTGTCTGTGTAATGCATTTTCAAGAGACCATGGATAGCTGTCCAATCTCTTGATTAGAGCCATTTAGTCAGAATTGATTCTGCTGTGTAATTTGTTCTGAAATATGTAATCTAATGTGTATTGAACTGAAAAGACCTTATGGGCAGGGTGAACACAACCGGTGGTTAACATAGTGGTAGTATTTATTTAGCTGGGACTAATATCTTATTACCCAAGGGACAAAAGCATAAAACAGTCCTTCAATCAAGCAAAGAGGCATTCACATTGAAAAGAAAGGTGTAACCATAGCCTTGAACCCAGACATTAGGCTTGCTGCACTGTAGAATAGTTGAGAATGGAGCTGTAACAAAGCATCACACCCAGAATGCCCAAAAGAAGTGGGGAGAAACTATCAACTAGGTTATGTCTCAGCAGGAAGCATTTCAGTCGCTCAGGTTAAATAATTCACTCAGAAATTATCAACAATAATCTGGATTGGCGGTATAATGGGGTTGATATTACAATATACAACATGTTAATCCTTGAATCCAAAACACTGGACCAACATTTCTCCAGAGAGAAAAAGAATGCAATAAGTCCTAGGGCAACGGTTACCAATGTTTACAGTAATCCACCCTTACTGTGAAGAACCTAGATTTACAGCAGTCACAGAAAAAGGAGGGGGAGACAAATTTGTTTGGGAGACTGGAGATCTGACTCGTCTATTAATAGTTCATGAGCTTTACCCCCTTGGAGCCGAGCTGTAGACCCACTCCTCAGCTTAATTGCATTTCCCAGCATAGCAAAGCAGTCACGGGCTGGTTTTCACACCATGCACATTAATCTGTCTTCCATATTCTGACTTAAACGTGCCAGACTGAGCAAGACAAAAACACAAAACAATGGGCAGAAGGCATTAAACAAGATGTGTGTGTGTGTACTGTGTGTATCTGTGTGCATCTGCATGTGTGCATCTGCATGTGTGTATCTGCATGTGTGCATCTGCATGTGTGCATCTGCATGTGTGTATCTGCATGTGTGCATCTGCATGTGTGTATCTGCATGTGTGCATCTGCATGTGTGTACTACTGTACAGAAATTACATTTCGAGCCTCACAGAGGTTTGGCAACAATAATTTGTGACACTGGTACTGCTTTTTTTCTATAGCAATTCCTCCTGGAGAGAAAATTAGATTGAACAAGATACAATAAAGGCCGACCAAGACCAGACAAAGCCACTATGTGTGTTGTCAGGTTTTCTATAATGTGCAAACATAACACAGTCCGTTTTCACTAACTGCACATCCAGGTTTATATTGTTACAATTCACTACCGACAAAAGATTAGTATTGGATATGGCCCTAAGGTCCCTACCATACAGTACATTGCTTCACATTCTACAGCTTAAGTTTAGGAAAACAGAGGGTGAAAAGTGCCTCATGAGCTTTTCATTCACTTCTTTACACTGTAACTGGCTGTTGTACGTTGTTTTAAGATAATGCTTTTCTTCTATCTAATGTGCAATCAGGCCTAGGGGACAACATGTCTAGTCTATTCCCGGGCAACGGAGCTACTGCTGCAAAGCAAACGGAAACGTACCAAAGTTACCAGCATCTTCTGTCATTTGGGAAAATTAACAGTTGATCATTGGCAATCTGCGGTTAATTCTTTAGTTGAATATCCTTTAAAGAAACATATTAATGTATAGTATTAATTGTGTGTATCTGTGTCCATTTATGATCAGGGTGTGATTCCTAACATGACAACAGAAAATGCTGAAAATGTTTCTGGAATGTATCTATATATACCGTCATTTGAAAAAAAAGGACCCCCCATGAAATATTTAGTTCTTTTTTAAGAAATATGGACTATCAATATTTGATCTTCTTTCAAACAATCATATCATTACCATCATATAATCTATTTAACAAAAGATTTACAAAGATGCCATTTCCTACTGAGGAAAAATTTTGGACACCCTATACCCTAATAACTGGTATTGCCCCCTTTGGCAATAAAACCCTCAATAAGACATTTCCTATAACTGTCTACCAGTCTCTCACCTCAACTGGGAGAAGGTTTTCCCCACTTCTCTACAGAACGTTTTCAGCTGTGTGATGTTTAAGGGGTTTCTAGCGTGCACAGCCCATGGCAAATCCCCCTACAGCAAATCTACAGCATCACAATACCCAGCATCACATATACCCAGTATCACAACAACCAGCATCACATATACCCAGCATCACATAGACCCAGCATCACATAGACCCAGCATCACATATACCCAGCATCACATAGACCCAGCATCACAATACCCAGCATCACAATACCCAGCATCACATCTACCCAGCATCACATATACCCAGCATCACATATACCCAGCATCACATAGACCCAGCATCA
>JACXGK010009666.1:0-19512 GCA_016801125.1 Novumbra hubbsi
AAAAGGTGTATTTAATCACAAACAAAACAAATACAAACTACACGTAACTGTAAACGTAAAATGAAAGGACTAACTAACATTAAACGGTGTACAAAGAAACATGTAGCGTATTCACATGAAATGTGAGTTAAACAGAGACAAACCGTGAGCTGTTGAGATAAGCACAAACAATAAACCACACCGGGTGTGGTAAAAACCTGACCTAAGTAGGCTCCCCAATCAGAGTCAACTGAATGCAGCTGCTCTGACTGGGGAGCCCACAATGGCATGGAGATGGCTAGAGGCCTCTCCATGTGCCATGCCCTGAATGGGAGCCCCAAAGCATAGAGATGGCTAGGGGCCCGCATCCAGGACATGACAACAGAAATAAAAATGAAATACATCTCAAAGTGTCTTACATAGTTTACATACATCTAGTTAGCTCCATTTCAAGAAAACAAAGGAGGTCCTTTCTTTGCATAACGTGACAGCAGGAAAGCTTATTTGCAATATTGTACATTTTGATGAAAACAAAAGTCTAACTCAAACATGCTATATTGCATATAAACATGTAACAACTCCAAATTAATATTGTCTCAGAACATACCAGTACTTACATTAATGTGCATGCATTCATAGTGCAGAGGACAGTTTTCTATACGGCGGTTCAAAATAACCTATACAACATTACCATATAAGGAGATATTGCCTTTGGGTTAATATGGAAATTCAAAATTATATTAAAAGTACACAGTCCTTTTGCTAGATTTCTGAGAATCGCCACACTTGCACAGATGGTTGATTGTAGAATCAGTCTAAATAACTTTCAAAACCTACCAAATACATCTTGGACGTTTTCTCCACGACCACCATTGAGTAGAATTAGGTAGAAGACATATTTCACATAGTTAAACAATTCTCTGGGGCGACTCTGCTTCCAATATCACTTGATTAACTAAGAACCTAAGTCTCAGAAATCTTCCTGATTTAGGTCATGGCTGCGGTGTAACTCAAGCAGTGTAACATGCACCCAGTTGGACTTATATTACTTAAGCACCCTTGAATCGATCAGCAATGTATTATTCAGCAGCATCTGGTGGCAAGGTTGTCAATGTCAAACATGGTATGCATGACTGATCTACTCCAGAGTGACTACTCCCCAATGAGTCAATGAAGAGTTAACTGTCTCAGACTGCCGGCCATGAAAAGGGATATCTGGGCTTGGTAAATACTTTTCATGATATTTGATTAACAACATCTGTAGAAGGGTGTAATATGCATATTCCTATTCCACTTGGTTTATCTGTCTTAAGCCATTACAACCTAAAATATACATTTTCTAAAATGTATCCATGAGCATGTAAAGCTTGTCGAGCTCATGGATGGTCGGTCCTTGAAGCCATAGCCAAGCGGTAACGTTTCTCCATCCTCACTGGTTTGCCAAATGTGTGGGAAGAATGGTTGAACTCTATTGTTGCCATGGATAGTTCACACACAAAAAACAATATTTTGGTTTCTTACCCTGCAATCTATGGACAAGGTATGATAGAAAATATGTGACTGTGTATGTTTCTATGGCAATGTTTCCAAACACTAAACATTTTAGCATTTCATGCACAAATCTTTTCCATGTCCTTGCGCTGTTATTATTAGAAATGGTATCCTGTCTGAATGTTAAATTGAATGTTTTGAAAATGTTGCCAGATACATGTTAATATCAGTATCATCACTCGGATGGGATTTGTGCCAACAAGTAATAGTAACAGTAAATAACTTTTTTTAGCCATCTCATCCCATTTTATTTATCGTGTTTTTTTTTATTTTACTACAATCTCAAGCAGAGCCTAGAATTATTCTCAATGTTGCTTCCTGAAATTGAAAGCCCGAGAATAATTTGTGATGGAAGTTTGTTTCAGTCCACCCTTTTGACACGGTTTCAGTGTTGTGTGCTTCTTCTAGAAACTGGGATCAAGTTGAACCCTCCTTGTGGCTTCCAGAGCTTCCAGTGAAAATGATATATCCCATGAGAAAACATGATGTGACCTCAAACCTGGGACTCTACCATTCAGGGTCTCGCATTACTAAGTTTTCTCCCATTCACATTAGGCACAAGGTCTGCCTCCACATTGAGAGTTAGAGGACTTTGAAGTCCCCTCCTAAATTGGTATGACTGCTGGACAGTTATTCTCTGTATGTTTTCGAAGCGAGGCTGAGCTCAAAACGGTGCTATTAATATGACGCGGCGATTGGAAAGGTTTTTAACTGGTGAGCCGCTCCCCCCCATGTCCACACTCACTGCTGCCCTCGCGCAGATTCAAGGAAAACATTTAAGCGACGGAGAGAATAAAAGAAAATATGTTTGCACTTGTGGCTCCCTTTAAAATCTCCATTGTCAGAGGTGAATTTCCAATTAAGCGAAGTAGGCCCGTTTCCAATTGGAGAGCTTAAAAAAGCCCCTTAAATCACTTGCCCAATAGTTATCCGGGAAATTTGCCTAATGTAACTGCACTGGAAATGTGCTTTGATGAATTCTTTATGTTCAATGGCTCGAAAGTAGGACACCATTCGGCCTATTACTGCATAGTATATTCCTTTTGTTCGGTCTGCCTTCCGACCTGAATAAGTGTCTCACTGGCATTCTAAGGATCCTGTTTACGGTCAGTAAGCATAATTGATATGTGAAATTTATACTTCATCAAATGCACAGTCCATTTGATATCTTCTCCATTGTCTGAAAGAGGAACTACAACCTTTGATTATATTGGCGGAGTACTTGATTTTGACATTGCATTTTGGGGACATAATGAAGTTTATTTAATATCGTCTCATTGCATTATTATATCATCAAATGGTCCATATTCTAGAGCATGAAGGAAGGTGTTAAATTGTTAGATATAATAGATATAATGCAGAAGGTTTATGCACAATGTAAAACCCCTTTATAATAGATCTGAACATCATGAAAATATTATGCCTATCCACCATCCCTGGTTGGAGGACAAATGTAACTTTGTAAAAGAAACTTTGAAAACTATTTTTTTTTTTACTGACATTAAGCAACATTTCAGCAACACATTAAAATACATCATGTGCAGGTTATAAATCCATTATACATTTTGATCAAACATTTTCTTAAATATTCCAGATTAATTTCATCCCCCTCAGTCTCAGCCCATTTCATCTTTTTAATCTCCACGGGCAACCTCCTGTTGATAATTATTTCTTCGCATTCAACTATGTGACATTTTGCATATATTATAAACGTTTCTAATTGCATTTTATCAACAGTTTGTAATTTAACAATTCCCATATTTGCCAAGTGTTTTACCAAGTTGCTGACTGATGGACTATAGCTTTTGAAATAACTCAACAGTGCTGTGTGGGGATAGAGACATAACTCCAGAATAAATTACCTTGTGCATCTCTTCCCAGCTAAACAGAAGGAGAAGAAATGGTTTTCCGCCATATATCCTGGTGTCTTGATGTCTGTATAATCATTTTATAACACTTTGTATGAAGCATCTTAATTTGCCACTAAACTGTCATAACTATGTAATCCCAAACAAAATCCTGGTATTGTGCTTGTATGAAAGTCAACACCAACGTATGTTAATGTCAACACCGCCAATCAACTGCACCGATGTACGTTGGATACGTCACCAGTTTATACCAGTGACTGGTAAAATCTAGCCGTTACTTCTAAATCGAAAAAGGACAACTTCTAAATATCCCGCGGCAAAAACAGCCAATATATTCAAACCTGTGTTGAGTCATCACCTAGTGGTCCTGCTAAGATCTTTAAATCATGATGAATTTGACAATGATCCAGTTATTTTTCGAAGATTTGACTCGGTGCCAATGACGGGTTCCATCCATCCCACGCAGTCTGCATTCCATTGACCTCTTCACCGCATCTACTTGACTAGTAAACTCATGGGTTAACTCGTAATGGCTGCCTGGTATTGTAATGCGATACTTTCTATGGTAATGTGCAACGGAATGTACAATTGAATCCTCCTAACTGATATCATATTTTGTACTGTCAGTACAGATGATTCAAGAGACCACAGCTGACTAATGGACACACTTCTTTTCAGTACACTCACATGGCCGGTCCACACACCAAGACATCACTGAATTAATTAGAGATGCCCATTATATTCATTGTATTTATTCATTGTACTCTTACGTGCAAGTCAGCAGAGAAAGAAACGGTACCAACATATAATTCAGCGTCATTGTTTTACCTCATCTTATCACAGAGCAGGCAAACCATGCTTGACCAGCTCCCTGACCAACATGGCCTACCTTCTATCGCATCCCGAGGAGATTCACGTTCATTCTAGTATCCTTGTTGCTCGATTCTAGGATTGATTTGTGTTTTTTCTTTGTGGTGTAACACGACTTGTTCGGGGGTATATCTGAAACTCCGGTTGTGAGTGCTCTGCGTTTACATTAGGAGTGGGGGGGGGGGCTATACAACAGATTATCCATAAATAATACATTAGCTCCCATCTGGATTCATTGCCGTCCTTAGTCGAAGCCTGGGCCTGTCGATATTCCCCGGGCTTTGCCATTTCCTGACCTCTTTGATTGACTCCTTCCCTCTGCACCCACCAGCTTCCTCCAGAGTATCGGGACAATGCTTCCCATGTTCCTGATCCTGGCCTTCATGTACACCGTCTGCATGACCATCAAGGGCCTAGTGTTGGAGAAGGAGCTGAGGCTAAAGGAGGTCCAGAGGGCCGTCGGAGTTCACAGCGGGGCCATTTGGTTTGCTTGGTTCACAGAGAACTTTGTCCTGCTCTTGCTCCCATGCACAATTATGAGTGTCATGCTCAAGGTCAGTACTGAGAATGAGAGGCAATGCGGATTTGAGGGCATCAAAGAACAAAGCATCATTTCTGAACATACTTTTTAAGAGGTTCTGTTTGCTTTATTAATGATTTACACAGGTTTCAGAGAGGTAGGTGATACACGGCATTGAAGCCAGTGCCAGGAATTGAGCCTTCGTTGCATAGAGACCTGGGTGTTTTGCTGCTAGACAACAGGCTCTACGTTAACAAAACAACATTTCACTCAGTTACTAAATTGACCAAACATATTTGAACATATTCTTGACATATTTGACCTTTTTTTTGTTTATTTGACTGTCCTTGAGTTGGTACAGTACCCAGTACTTTAGTGTCTTCTAAAGCTTTGCTTAGTTTGCACTGTAATATGCAAGGAGATGCCATGGCTATTAAGAGAAGCTTTGTAAGCAGAGTATACAAATCACCAGTTTAAAAGTGTAATAGGATCGTTCAAAGAATTATATAGACAAGCAAATTGCCTTAACAGAAGATTTTATTAAGGATAAGAATGAAAATGAATCAGTTCAAGTGCACAGTGTCCATATTTAGGTTGTTTATGATTGCCTAACATTTTGTTGTACACCAAATGTTATACAATGGTACTAGATTTCAAGATGTGCTTTGTTCTTTAATACTCTCGATTCTGTTAATTTCTGGATTCAGACCAATGAAAAACAAATCAGGCGTGACTTGTGATTATCTCAAATTCTACAGCGTCATGCTAATTTATTGAGCATGCTACTAAAACTGCTATTTCCTTCCTATTAAATCAGGCCGGTGGTATCTTTGCGCTGTGTTTCTTGTGATTGCGTCACCTATTGCCTGCGCTCTGTCTGAGCATGTACTGTACGAATGATGTTATCAATCGATGTGACACCAAAGACTTCTACGATGACACTCGAGAGAGAGTTACACGTGTTCTTGGGAGAAGCTAGTGCTGCGCCCATCAAAACGGGATACGAGACAAATCTTTGAAGTTGATGTCAGTGCCTGAGAATAAATTTGTCTCAATGAGCCGTATCTAGACATTTCAATCAGCAATGTTGTGCGCACAATACTGCACGGGAAGGCTAAGTTCGACTCAATGTGGCCTCTGACTCTATATCAGGAGGTATGACGGTAGGGATATTGTACTCAATCGGGTAATGGTCCTGGCGGCTGTCAGACCCACCCTCTGGGAAACTTTCTGGGTCTGCATCCCAATGTGTTGTACATACTGCTTTCAGCCTGTCAATACTATTGAGAGTTATTGAAAGCATGCATTTCGGGGAGTCGGGGATTGAGGCTCTTACTCCCTCTTTATTTACAAGCTCTTTGCAAAGCCTGAGTATGGTTCTTGTTGCTGGGGAGGTTGTCGACGTACAGCATAGGCTGACATGTATTCTGATGCGAGACATGAGCTGTTTCTCTGTTGCTTAAACATACATCAATCCTCAGTGTCATCGATCCAGCCCTGTGTAATTAAATTGCCTATCTGTTCGATTGATCCTCTGGCCGTGGACTAATGTGCGTCTAAGCTAAATTATAGAACAATTATCACAATAAGCCGGCCATTTTGTTTGCTCATATCATTAGCACAAGAAAGTGGTTCGTTCTTATCTTCCTCTAAAAGTAGGACGCAATAATTACGCACAGTTGAATGGAAAAGAAAAAGTTACTCTTAATTTTGATCAGCTAGTCAATTCGTTTACAGTTTAATTGGTAAATTCTCATTGTTTATAAAATAGATATTTGAACAGCTGGGCGAAATGTGATTTCACCATGACCCTAATGTGTTTGCCAGCCCTCAGCAATTTGTAAACATTAATAACAATAAATTGAGTTAGTTGGGTGCCTTGGAGGAACAGCTAGGCATGATGTGTATTCAAATCATAGAGCCCCATTCTAAATGGTAATTTCTTGGCAATTTGCAACGCGTTAGTATAACAGCGAATCAGACGGCGCCGATTTGACTGGCCTGTCTGGATAAGGTGTGACGACAACACGGTTCAACACCCACACCTGAGTCCCATCGTTCTTTCCCCCATCGCCGGTCCACAAGGGGACCAAACACTCCTGTCCCATCTATCAAGACTTATTGGAGTTTATTCGTATTGTTGGCACAAACAATTAACTGATGGCCCTTTCCTCTGCCTCAATATGACCTCATAATGTGCCTTCATCCTTTTAAACGAAAGCGATGTCTTCCTCAAGACTGAATTCCGCATGTATACCTTTACTCCTCCAAAGTAGCCGATACGTACGGCACACGTAGGGATTTGACCACAGGGGCCACGGCGCCGTGGAACCTACCGATCGGCTCCAGGCGCGTGACCGGACCATATCCCCCCTCCCGCCCCTCCTCCCTCCGGGGTCTAGGTTCCTCCGCTCGCTGGCGCGCTCCCTGCCGCTCTACTTGACCCTGGCGTGGATCTACTCGGTGGCCATGATCGTGAAGGGCGTTGTGGCGGAGAAGGAGGCGCGGCTGAAGGAGACGGTGAGGATGATGGGTCTGAGGAGCACCGCCTACTGGCTGAGCTGGGCCGTGGCCAGTGTTCTCCCGCTGGCGGTCAGCGCTCTCCTCCTGACCCTCATCCTCAAGGTGATTCACGGCTGATCCAGCTCTAATTCAGGGTCACCCATCTCCGCTTCTTGGAGTGCTTAGATGCGCCGGGGCGCCGTCGTCAGCGTTATCGACTGCGATGATGACTGTATTACAGGGTTATTTAATTGGAATATTAGCATATAATAGCCCTGTGTTTAGTGAACAAAAGGCGTTATACCAAGCAGCAGACTTGGTTTTTTGGCCTTGGATTGCAACCCCTTTTTATCACCAGTGAGGCTTGTAAGCTGGAGGGCGATTCTGCTCATCACAAAACAGTGATGTGTCATTACTCCTAATGACAAGGTTCAGTCGGTTTGGGTTTGATGAATCGAGATCATACTGAGGAGTAGAGTGTATTCAACCTGCGTTGCCCCGGTGCACTTGACCTCCAAGACGGAGAACGGGTCTCCTTGTAATGCAAATCTGCAGTGACAGCATTGTGGGGATTATATGTCAAACAGTAGACGGCCACATAAAAGCTCCCACCTTTTATTAGAAAACCAACAAAATGGCAGCCCCCCCATTTGAATTTCTATGGGAGGAAGCCACTTCCATAGAGGGAGCTGTGCATGTATGTATGTTTGGACTGAGAGTTCATATTGTGACCACGATGGAAAATCGGATTTTGAAACCATGTTGGAAGTGAAATTATTAGTAGTTGCCTTAATAAGATGTTATCAACACATGCTGTGTCACTCTGCTAACTGCTTGACAAATCATTAACTATGAGTCATTTTAATCAAAAGCTTAAATATAATTGCTGCTTCGTGCTCTCTCCACAAATAATAAGTTTATCATCACAATCAATCCCAATCCCTCTGCTTTTGTCTGTAAAGCTTTGCTAATTGCAAGATAACCTTCTATTGGCTGTTAGACATAAGAAATAGTTATGACTCCAACGTCCTTTGGCAATCAATAGTCGCAAAGTGCAAAGTCGGGTAGTTTCACAACCAATACTGGCACTGTTTCAATGCTTACTCTTCATACTTTGTTCATGAAAATATTTTTGATCGGTGAAAGTAAAGGAATAATAGTGGAGGAAATGTTCAGTATACACTGCTCCAGAAAATGAACCCTTATACCACACATCATGTCTTGATGAAGGAAGTATATTAATGATCAATATCTTTACTGTATCTTTACTGTACGCTGTGTAAACAAAAGTACATAACACCTGTCAACCAAAATCACCATCCAAATGAGGGCTGGATTCAAACTCACGCCGACAATCGAAGTGAACTGTTGAAATCGGTTCCGAATAGTGTGAATTTCATCACAACAATATATAATGTGACTCAGCAGTAGTGGGTATGACCCACACGTGCCTGTATGCACTCCCGACAACGTCTGGGCATGATCCTGATGAAAAGGCAGATGGTATCCTGGGGGATCTCGTCCCAGACCTGAATCAGTGCATTAGTGAGCTTCTGGATTGTTTTGGATTCAGGTCTAGGGAACGTGAGGGGGTGTCAATGACAGTCAATGACATCAATGCCTTTGTCATCCAGGAACTGCCTACACATGAGGCCGGGCATTTTCCTGCATCAGGACGAACCCAGGACCCACAGCACCAGCGTAAATTCGATGGGTCTGAGGATTTCATTCCGGTAGTCATGGCATTGTTGGCTCGCACGTGGAGGTCTGTGCAACCCCCCCCCCAGACCATTACTGACCTACGGCCAAACCGGTCATGTTGGATGATGCTGCAGGCAGCATAACGTTCACCACGGCCTCTCCAGAATGCCAGTCGAGTTGTACGGTGCTGGCCTGTGAGCACAGGTCCCATCAGAAGACGGTGTCCCACCATACCACCCTCAGGCAGTCTGTCCGTTGGGTCAGACACATGCACAACAGTAGCTCGCAGGAGGACATTTTGTAGGGTTCTGGCAGTGCTCCTCCTGTTCCTCCTTACCCAAAGGAGCCGATATTGGTCCTGCTGCTGGGTTGATACCCTTCTACCCTTCAACTCTTCTCATCTCACGGCCCGTTTCCTGGTGTCTCCTCTGTGCTCTTGAGACTGTACTGGGAGGCACAGCAAACATTTCTGCGAAGGCTAGTATGGATGTGCATAATTGGAGTGCGGGTACTGCCTTATGTTATGTAGGGCTATAAATGTATTCGTTCATAACGCTCAAACTACAACAGCTTTACTTTCACCTGTCAAACATCTCCCACGCCTGTGGTTATTTCATGAAAAGGGCTACCGCAGAGTCATGTTTGAAATGGCCACATTCCTTTCATTGTGTTTTTGACTCTTCTGTTATACTTTCCTTTGCGGCCCCCTCTCCCGGGCGTAGTATGGGAAGGTTCTCCAGTACAGCGACCCCTCCCTGATCTTCGTCTTCCTGTTGGTCTTCTGCGTGGCCACCATCATGGAGTGTTTCCTCATCAGCGTCTTCTTCTCCAAAGCCAACCTGGCGGCCGCGTGCGGAGGCCTCATCTACTTCGTCCTGTACCTCCCGCACCTCCTCTGCTACGCCTGGAAGGACGCCATGGGCTTCCAGACTAAAATCTCGGTGGTGAGTTGACCTTTGGTGTTCAGATTTCTCATTGAAACCGAAGAGGGGAGGTCTGTGCTTGTCAACGTGAGGTGACCAAGAAATGTGGAGTTCTGCCTGAAAAAAGACCCAGGAAATAAAAGGTAAATATGGTGCGAAGGCTTTTGTTCGTCCTAAGCTTTAACAGCACACCTGAGGCAGTGACTTATCCAATTATGACTTTTTATGATTTAATTAAAACCCACCTTCTGAAAATCATGGATCGTTGTGAATCCTGACAAGAGTTAGCAAAGGTGGTTTCCAAAACACACAAAAATATCCTTTCTGGTTTAAATGATGTCTTTATACCGCCTTGGCCTCATTTCTCTCTAAAACTTTGACCTGTTGCAATGTGAAGGATCTTCATCTATGGCATCCATTTAATCCTGGATGTTGTTTTCTTTGCTGTCTTACTTGATGCTATTACTTATTCAGCTCTCCCACCTTTTCACATTAAGGTAATGTGGTTTTGCAGGTTTCCTCAATGCCCTTAGCTCTCACAGTACATGAGAAGTTGGAGATACGGGTTTTAATCGGACAAGTTGAGCGTCCGGTTTTCTAATAACATGTAGTCGTGTTGTTTCATTTCCTATGTGGTACAGTTATTGAGCTTTCGCGGTTCAGTTAAAACGTGGAAATTACTTTTCAAACTACTCTCAGCCAGACATACTAGCACTCAGTCATATAACTCAAGACTTTATGATGCACATACTTCAGAAAGCGGACAAATGGGACCAAACAAACCCGTTGAGTCATTTTTTTTTCAAGATTTTGTCCTTTGGAATGAAAAGATAAATAGCATATAGCTGCTCAAGTTTCATTGTAGCATTTCTGAGTGACCTTTCTGTTCCACGTCTGATCATTTATCGTGGAGCTGTCCGACACAAAGACACAGCGTTTCTTAATCTTCATTGCTGTGAGGCCTAGACACATCTTCAGAGACTTTCAAATAGAACCATGTTTCCTTGTTTATCGTAATTGAAATATCTTGCTTTGGCCTGAGAGGATACCTTACTTTGTCATCTGCCAACGCTCCGTGTGTTTATTTATTTGATTTCCTTCCTCGAGTGCTACACCCAGCTTCCTTAATACCCTGCATTCAGACATGTAACGCCAGTTCTATCTTTTACACAATATGTCATCTTCTCTCTGATAAGCCGCTACACTTTGTAGTTTGCTATTTAATATGTTGTCATGTTAATGTGTGGGAAAGGTGTCCACACCCCTTCATTGCCACTCCCCTTCTCTCCCAAATATGGGTATAATTGAGTGTACTACAGTAGCTGAGAAGACTACGTTGCTTTATTGAGTAATTTAATTCCGTTCGCTCTTCCTGTGTCACGGTGCCTTTGTGAGGGTGCCCTTGGCATTGAGATTTCCTTTCCCCACTCCGCATGTTTAGACGGATGGGCTTCTTTGGTTTGCATGAAGAGTGTATCCGACCACAGCGACTTCCATCATCACCATATATAATTTATTAGACAAGCAGAGATGTGTTCTGTTACTCCCCATTACAGAAGAATGTTTCCCATTTTCAGGCACTCATACACCCCTCCGAAACATAGTTATTGAACTCTCTCGTTAGCGACCAAATCAGATATTCACCATCAAAATCGGATTTTACTCGTCCTTTAACACTGGGTGTAAAACATATATGCTCCCAGCCCCATCTGGCCTGAGGACGCTTTGGGTTAAACACAAGTAAAGTGTATACTTTCAAAAACTGGGTGAGAAGTATTATGGAGCAACATTTTTACAGTGTTACCTCTACACCTAAAATAACCTTTTCTGCTTGTGAAGCAGCACACATTTCCCTTGTTTTCAGATGCAAGTGATTTAAGGTCCCCATAAGAATAGTTAATCTTGTTCAGAAAAATACACACGCATATACACGCAACACTTGCCAACATTTGTCTTTGATGTCATATTCATACAAAGCATTGGAATAATGAAAAATGATTTACATTTATATTAATGACAGTGTTTTGATTCACGGATTTTGCCTAAGCAGAGATATTGGATGTTTGTGAGATGTCACAAGGACAGCAATAAGATGCAACGGGGGGAAAAAAATCCAATTATCTCTCCAGAATCAAGTTTCTTCTTCTTCCTTTGTGTCACCCCTTCCAACAAACTAGGATCCGCTGCTCTTTTTCAGGGGGGGAAACGTGTTATTTCCTTATTTTCCCCCGGGCGGGGTGCAGGTTTGCGCGTTGACGTGTTTTCACGGCGGGTGGTCTGTTTTGTGTTTGCGTGTGGTACGCGTGCCCTTCTCAAAGTCAGTCGGGCTGCCCCGTCGCTCTGTCAGCCTGTCACTCAAAGGTCAGGGGCGGGTCATCCTCTGCCCTGCTGTCACCCCTTGCCCGGTGATTGGCTGACGATTGTTTGGCAGTCAGACTTGCCGGAGCTCGGACTCTGGGGGGACGATTGAGCGCGTGCCAGGAGATCGCGGGCAGCTCACACAGCGGATGCGGCAGTGGGGTCATTTCTGCCCTTATTGTCATTCAGTCGGAATGTCATCGAGGTGATTTCGGGAGGTTTCAACGGGGCAAGAAGAAGGCCAGCCATTGTAAAAATGTTTTTTTTGTCGTGCTGCTGTAAATCATGTGTCGGTCTGCAAGGCTTTAGTGCGTGTTTTGGGCATTTGCCTGGGCTTAAATGATTGGGGTAAATGAAGCATGCCCAAACAGCTGGCCGCCAACATGGCAGATGAGAGTGATCGGCTGTATCAGAGGATGTGTCACGGGCAAAGAATCATTTGCCATTTCCCTAGCAATTTCCCACAGGAAAAAGAAAAAATTGTCTTTCGTACCTTTTTGCCCATATTAGTTTAATTGACAACCTGGAAGATCTTGCGCGGCACAGATCCATGCACCTGGGACTCCTCTGGTGACACTAGAGTCCACATCTCAGGCTTGAGGAAGCAGGAAAAAGCGCTTAGAAACAGGGTGGACGTGTTCCAATGACAACACAATTTGGACGAATACTGTAGCCAGTGTATATCCTACAATTGGCTTTATTGCATAATCATAGTTTTCCAAGCATGGATCTAGCATTCTCCACTGACAAAGCTAGGATTTGAAATCAGCATACTTGGTTTAATTGGTTTCGCATATTTGGTTTCATATCGTTATCGGCTCTGCCACACTAATGTTCAAGACACTAATGTTGATCGGACGGGAACCTGACAAGTCATTGGAAACAGTGATATTTACGTTCATTCCCAGAGCTTGCTTTCGTGCGTGGCCTTCGGGTACGGCTGTGAAAACTTCGCCAAGTACGAGGAGCAGGGCATCGGTATCCAGTGGAGCAACATAGCCCAAAATCCAGAAGGAGACCGGTACAGCTTCATAGTGTCCATCGTCATGATGCTGATTGACACCTTAATCTACTGGCTGTTCACGTGCTACATCGAGAACGTCTTTCCAGGTAGCTCATTATCAACAGTGCCGTTGGTATTGAAGGTTCCCCGCATTTATTTACGCGTGTGTATTAAATCCTTGTAATGTCGGTAGTGCTTTCACGTTGCGGTGAAAAGTGGACGTTTAGACGACATTACTGTCACGCGGGAATCCACATGATCTATGTCACGTTTTGCAATTGTTACCTTGCCAGCCAACTTCATCGAGCCATACTCTGGTCAATATCCCGATAATATGTAATATCCCAACAGATCGCCATAATATATTAGTCTCATTGTCTCCATTTAAAATAAGTGGGGAATTTGTGCCAGTCTAGCTAGATTGAAACATGCGCCATCCCTCAAGCCAAGCTGTTGTTAAAACGTGAATAATGTTTCTCTTTGCTTGATCACAGGCCAGTACGGAATACCAAAGCAGTGGTACTTCCTTTTCACAACCTCCTACTGGTGCAACAAGTCTGGGGCTTCCAGTGCTGACCCTAGTCTATTCAATGACCCTTTGGAATATAATGGTATTGTAGCCAGTGCTGAAACACACACACACACACACTCTTATTACATTTCTATTTGCCTTAATCAGAATATCCTTTTTAGAATGTAAATGTGTATGCTTTGTTGAATCGTTGAAATGGATGCATCTTTTTTTTTTTGTATTTCATCTAAAAGATTATTTGGAAAAGCCTCCACACAATATGAAAGCCGGGGTCTCCATCAGGAACCTTGTGAAGATCTATAAGGCAGGGAAAAAGCTTGCTGTGGATGGCCTTAGCGTTGACTTCTATGAAAATAACATCACCTCTTTCCTGGGTCACAACGGGGCAGGAAAAACAACCACCATGTAAGTACATTGATTTCAATTTTTTTTTACAGATGCTCAAATCGCTTTTTATTTTATGGAGGCCGCTCACTTGATCAATCAATCATTTTGTCAATTGTATTTTGATTAACCTTTTTACCTCAGCAGCCGTCACAAAGTGCTTTTGCAGATATCGAGGCTAGATTTACAAAGATCAAGCAATGATTTGTTGAAGCAATGGTCACGAAAAACTATAAATGGTTGGAACATAGGAAGGAACCAAGATAGGAACTCGACTTTGGGGGATAGCCAGTTCTCTTCAAAGAAGAGAACTGAGTCGGGTCCCCAAAGAAGAGAACTGGTTAACGTCATACATTAAACTACCTCCAGAATTACAGATAGAATCAGACAGAAATTACTGACACTATAACCCTATCTTAGAGTCTTTTTACAAAGTAGATACTGGGGATTGAGACCGGATCCCATCCAGAGATACTCCCTGACAGGTCCAATCAGGCAAAAGGGACATCAGCAGAACACTAATTACACTGAGACAAGGCGGAGTACAGCCCACCAAGTTATGTCCCACATCACAAACTGGACAAAAAGATCCCGTTAGTGACTCAACTGACACTGGTATTGTGAAAAGCGAGGCATCTTCTTAGAGGCAGAATGGGGGAACATAAGCCGATGAGTCATCCCAGTAATAGGGTCACTGACATCCACACATCTATACGTAACGCCCACAAGAGTGATGCCATGAACAATTCAGGACATTTTCTCCCAAAATGCTCAGCGCACGTCAGCAATAACCGCAAAGAGGTGAGGACAGGATTAACAAAAGGACAGCTCTCGACGATAACACCACCTAATGCTTTCTAGGACCAGAACACTGCTCACACTAAGAACATTGTGTTTATTTGTTCCTGCTGCACTCAGACTGCCTACGATACAGCCACTGGAAATATTCTACGCCCAGCTGTGTTGCATTTATGTTGAACTTTGTCATCACGCTCTTCTCGGAGAGTTAACACCAAGCCGGTGCTCTGGTTGAGGCTAGTCTACCATTGCTACAGTTAAGACGGCACCAAATAAAGAGTAAACTGGGCTAGAGTGTGAACCCTTGATGGGGACTTTGAGAGGGACTGAGAGAAGGCCGAAAACCAGTGCAAGAAAGGGGTAAAAGAGACCTTCTGAGGTACACAATCTCACATGGAGAATGATAGGAGAGAAAAAGAAGCAGGGGCAGAACTCTGAGATGAGGAGATGGAGAGTAGAGATGGAGGCAAAAGGGACGGTGAGCTATAAATAAAGAGGACAGCTAGATCAGAAGTGGGGGAGCAAAGCAGGGCCTAACAGTTATCGTTGGGTCAGTAATTGAAAGGCTGCTGGATAGGATCCCTATCTGCCCTTGAGCAAGGCACTTATCTTGAGTTGCTTAATGGTCACAGGCAATAAATATTGACCCTTGGCTCTGACCCCAGTATCCTAGGGTGCGTCCGTAATACCTACACACTGGTATAACACATATGTTCAGAAGGCAACAAATATAGTCTCCACATGTTTTGACCTTTGAAAGTATGAAGGTTAATATCAAGGATAGTCAAGTACTGACTCAACAATTAAAGCCACTTAGGCATATTTGGTATGCTTAAGACATTACGCATCTTGAAGAAAGTTTCTTATTTCATAATGAGTTTGAAAGGTTAGTAAAAACGGAGAGACCACGGAAGGTGGGAATAGCCATTGCTGCTATAGTTTTCACCATCTGCTTAGAGTTAATTCACTTTTTTTATATTCTACTTAATTATTATTGCAGCTTCAATAATATTACAGTGGCACGGCTAGCCTCGCAATTCTGTCAGTGCGAATTGTATTAACTGATTAGATTGCACTTCAATGTGATATGATCAAACGTCTTTTATTTAAATTATACCCATTGTCATGGATTCGTTTATTTCTACCCAATGTATTTTGTGAAGGTGAATTTTAAGCGCTTGAAGGGAAAAAAAGGGTAAAACGAAACGGACAAAAAGAAACACATTTTGTGAACACATTTTCTTGTTCTTTTGTTATCTTATAGGTCGATCCTGACTGGACTCTTTGCTCCAACATCAGGGACCGCTCTAATAAATGGTTATGATATCCGCACGGACATGGACACCATTAGGAAGCATCTGGGAATGTGCCCTCAGCATAATGTCCTATTCAATGAGTAAGTGGAATTCCACAGGGGCATCCATATTGTTTAAGTCCTCTTCCCCTGAAGGATTCTACATGCTCTTTCGCGTACTGGCTTTTAAGGCCGTTTTACCCGATAGTGACAGAGCCAGGATATTTGAGTTACATTATGAAAAAGATTTGGTGCCCTAGTGTAACAGTGAGCATCTGGTTGAAATCTATCACGCCTCTTCTCAATGGGGATGTTAGGCATTCCTTATGAACATCTCATATTGTTAGATTTCATCCAGTGGAAGCCAACGACGTCGACGTATTTCAAATTCAGTATCTACGGTTACACGCAGGTCGAATTACTGCAATAATCTCATCCGTCCTCTCCGTGCCACTAAACTGTGTTCCATTCCGTCCAATCCCCCCCCCCCCCCTCTAAAATTGTCATTAGTATCCCCGATGCAGACTCTCTGGCTGGCGTTGTTGGCTGTGCCCCCTCGTAATCGGGTTTTCTTTCATTTTCCCCGCCGCTGAATGATCGCCAGTGACACCGACGCCTCGCGCCTCTCACATCATGATTACGACCGAGTGCCGGCGAATTATGCCCATTAATATTTATTCCCAACAGGACTGAAGTGTCTATATTTATACCGGGCCTTTCTCTAAGACACAGAGACGTACGAGCGGATATGCCCCTCCGGCGTGGCGGTCAGAAACCATTCCACCGAAGTTTGTGACGCCGCGCTATGAATGGAGTCGCCGCGCTGGAGTTGAACCAGCGGCAACAGGGTCCTGGGGATCGTGTTCATGTGACAGGTTGAGAGTTGACGAGGGTGCCGCTTATTAGGAGCTAATAAGCCGTCGGGGAATCACGGAGGAGAGGCAGTAATTGGGTCATTAAAATGTGGTTAGGGCAGCGCAGAGTACACTGAAATAACATATATAATCAAACATTTCAGGCACTTGCCTTTTGAAACGCGGAACGTTTTGAATCCGCTTTGTGGACATTGTGTCCGGCTGTGGTGTTTCGTTGCTTTGTTTGGGCCTTATTCCGCCGGCTACTGTTTAGTATTGTGGCGGTGAATTACTGCGTTTCTGTTTATTAGCCTCACGGTGGAGGAACACATCTACTTCTACGCCCGATTGAAGGGGCGAAGCCGAGATGAAGTGAAGACGGAGATGGAACAAATTATCAAGGATGTTGGCCTGCCGCACAAACGCAAAGAGCTTGCCAAGAACCTGTCAGGTATGTGCGTGTGTGGGCGCATGATTGTTTGCACGTGCCCGAGCACGGGCGAATCTTTGTTCGAGGGATGTTCATACATCAACGGCTATGGCTGGCGAAGAGAGACAATACAATAGAAGCTACATTCGTCAGTGATCGTATGTCAACGGCTACGATCACTGATGAATGTAGCTTCTATTCGATTGTCTCTCTCCGCCAGCCACCGCTACTCCCAACAGTGAGCGCGTGCAAACGTAAGAAAATACCCCAGGAAATGTGTGTTTAGGTGTAAAATGCGTTGGCAGGGTGGGGAGGCCGAAAGATACACTTGATAAATTAGCTCCAGTCATGGGTTGCATGTGAACACAATCACTGAAATATGACTTTCAAGGTGCGTCTCGTCTGACATTTCTGCTACATTACCACGCCACACAGACACAACCCCTCCCAGTGTCCTGGGCTCTGTGTCGTACGCAGCTCGTGTGTCATCCATCAATGTCTCACGCACGCAAGAGGCAATAACACGCGTTAGTAGTACGCACGCAGCCTTATAGCTCAAACCGTACTGCACGGACCCCGCCTCGCCGTGGATACAGTTAAGTAGCACGGTGTCTTTTTCTTCTCAGATTCTCTCCGCGGTTGAGATTTCCACGTTGTCCAGGGGACAGTTGTCATACCAAAACATAATCACCCTTTGTGTATCTGTACGTCGCATGCACTCGATGGACGGTACGAGCCACATGTCCTGACTAGAAAAGGCCTGTTATTCACGCTGGCAATAACAGTATAGTGATCGATAGTGGAAATATGACTCTCGTCAGATTCCAAAGCTCTTTTGTTCCGTTACAAAATGTCCATTGGATATCCATTAGCTGCCCTGCCTTTCCGTGACAGTGTTTACCTATCCTCACTGAGAAACGCCCTGGGTGGTTTGGATTTCCACCCAATACTTAGTGAAAGTAAACTGTTAGTGTTGCCAAGACCGGCACTCAGAGCCTGGCGGGAAGAATGTAGAAATTGATCAGAATGAACACCGAGATATCCTTTTGAAATGTCAAAATTGATTAGGCCAATTCTTTGAGGGTCACTGTAAAGTCTAGTTTTAATTTTGGTCTGTGAAATCCTTCTCTTTATTGATTACTAAGGCCATTATAGCTTAAGTCTACACTTCTGGTCCTCGGGTCTAAATCAGCCTCTTATTTCAAGGGAAGAAATACAATCTCCAGACACTGTGGCCCAACGGTGTAGATATTAAATGGATCAGGATCAATCTGGTTAAAAGTCCACTTACCATTTCCGAGGATGCTGCTTAAATGTATCCAATTGCTTTCGGTTTCACACCATGAATGAGGGATGTGTTTCCTTTAAGGCGGGGGGCAATACGTGACCAAACTTGAACCTCTCTCTCTCTCTCTCTCTCTCTCTCTATCTCTATCTCTCTCGCTCTCTCTCTGTCTCTCTCTCTCAGGGGGAATGCAGAGGAAACTGTCGGTGGCCATCGCATTTGTGGGCGGATCCAACATTGTCATCCTGGATGAACCCACAGCAGGTGTTGACCCATATGCCCGGAGGGGGATTTGGGAGCTGCTGTTGAAGTACAAACAAGGTACCACGTGTAACACACATGCCACTCTGCCATGCACCAAAGGCTGGACCACAAATTTTTGGCATAAGTTTTTTTTTGCTGAAGTGTTTTTGTTTGTGGACAAACCCACATTTCCCAGGTAGGGACCAAAGTATCTACGCCAGGGGTGGGCAAATATTTTGGCTCGGGGGCCACATCAGGATTTTGAAATGAAATGGAGGGCCACATTTGTTTTTGTAATTTGTTAATCATAATTGATTTGGAGGCGAGAAAAGGGCAAAAGTTAAAACATACATTACATATGTACAGTAGATCCCTTATAATGTGTAAATAGTTTAAATTCTGACTGAGATGTATAAG
>JACXGK010009667.1:0-19505 GCA_016801125.1 Novumbra hubbsi
CTATTTACAATGCCACTTCCCGCACAGAAAACCGTATGGCCCTAGACATGATCCTAGCCAGTGGGCTAGATAGGTTATCCATGGAAATGAAGGACATGGCCGGAGTGGAGACAGGGCTGTTCTCGTGGTTGACTGGGTGGTTTGGTAAGTACTCAGCTATGGTGGTTACTGGATTTCTGACCTTGCTTGTTATGATTTTCATGTTAATATGTTTTATTGTTTGTATTATTCCCAGTTTGATTTTCTGTTTGAAGAAATCTGTTACAAATGTTGTGCACGCAGCGGGGATGATGCCTCTGTTGGGTGCTAGGTTGGAGGATGACGATACTGAATCTGATTATTGGAGGAAAATGCACCTGACGGATGCTGAGTCCTGGTTTGTGGTGGGTGAGGTGCATGAGTAACTGTTTCTGATCATGGGGTTTGACCGTCTCTTTAAGGTAAGCGGGTTATAAGTTCCTGGTTGGCTGGTAGCCAATTCAGAATAAATGTGTGGTCAGAACGGTCAGGTGGATTGTGACACCCTATCGGGTGTCAAAAGGGGGAATATCAAATTTCTTATTGCCTTTGAATTTCTTAATTTCTTTTGCATTTCTTAATTTTTCTGTTTCTATTTAGGCCTGTATAGTCACGCCTAGATGGTGTGAAAAGGGGGTTATGAGGGATGGGTTGATTTAACATTTTAAAATTTTTGTGCAAAGCTTTTAGTAACTAGTTTGAGCAGTAGGCTTGGGTGTCACTATATAAAACTGCCGTGGAAAAATACAGAGAATCTTATAACCACACCACTGAAGTCAAGGACAAGGATGTGGGGCCTGTTTTGGAGACAGTTAAGATAGTATATCTGCCCAGGAACAAAGCAAGGACGGACAAGCGCCTAGAGGCTGGGACCAGCCTGAGCGCCAGCGAAGGGTGTGTAAGTCTAAACCACACACGCCCTCGTCTTGGACAGGCCAACCCGGTGGTCGGAACTATCTTTGTCTAAGACTATGAAAGAAGAACAACAGGAAGCCCCAATTAGTTCTCTGTTCTATCCCTGCGTGGAAATGACAGTGAACCTGAATATACGAAAATTACATTTACTACCAAATCACTACTTTGCATTTTGGAAAATGATACCCCTAGAGCAGACAGACTAGCTTTCTTCTGACCTTATGATTTGGAACAAACTGACAAATTAATATTTACGCGGATGGAAGTATACCTTTGACACAAGGTTTTCAATTAGACTCAGATACTTCCTATTGTTATTATTAATCTGAATGGATAATTAGTTTAAATTTGTTGTTAATCAGTAGTGATACTTTCATGTGGAAACAATTTAATTATTTCTCGGACATTTGAGGAGTAATGGTTGCATTTTACTTGTAGTGTGACTAAATATT
The DNA here is from genome assembly GCA_016801125.1 of Novumbra hubbsi. Taxonomy (NCBI): domain Eukaryota; kingdom Metazoa; phylum Chordata; class Actinopteri; order Esociformes; family Umbridae; genus Novumbra; species Novumbra hubbsi. The sequence continues at coordinate 1,386 of JACXGK010009667.1, forward strand.
AAGGCTAAGGTGAACATGTCAACTGAGGCAGTGTTTTTGTCTTCTCTTTTCTCCTATAAGGCTGGTGTTGCAAAAGTACTGGTGTTGCAAAAATGAAGCTATTGGGCAAGTAAAAGATACATTCACTTGTCTTAAGGACAAGTACTTGACAACACCTAGGCAGCGCTGGAAACAACATGTTCCCCAAGAGGTGATGTCTCCCGATGTCCAGTCGATCCACGGATTGTGGAGGCGCAACCACGGTTGGCCCAGGACCAGGGGTGACATGGGACTGTCGATGGGAAACAGTGATATCCTCTCCCGGTGGTTTCCTGCAATGACTAGCAGGACAGGGGCAGTCTGTCGGTCGATAGAGGCGATCTTGAGTATGTTCAATCCTCTCACCATCATCGGGGGGGTGACTGGGTGACAGGACAAGACCAAACCCTTATCGATAAAATTACCGTCCACCCCTGAATCGAGAAGTGCGCGTACGGTGGTGGAGGTCTTGTTGCAATGGAGTAGGACCTTGTGACCGGTGTCGGCAGAGGAGGAGACGCTTGCTTGACCTGTCCACCACTCCTCTTTCATGGACGGGCGTGGGCGTTTCCCTGAATTGACGGGCAGGATGGAATAGAGTGTCCCTGTGTGCCACAGTACAGGCATGAGCCGGTGCTAAGACGGCGCGTCCGTTCCGCCATGGAGAGGCGTGCGCGTCCTACTTGCATTGGGTCCTGTGCCATGTTCGTGCGACGGGGTTGCTCGTCGCTCCTATCCAGGGATGGTGTCCACGTCCTGGGCGGTGAAGGCGAACGACGAGAACAAGCAGCAGGTGGCTTCTCCCGGTGACGTTCCCTGAGTCGGGCAACGACCAGTTGGGCCAGGGCGACCAGCTGATCCAAGGAGTCGGGCTCCTCATGAGAGGCCAGCTCGTTCTTGAGGCCTTCAAACAGTCCATTTGTGAAGGCACCTTGTAAGGCTGCCTCGTTCCAACCATTTTCAGCGGATAAGATGCGGAAATCTATCGCGTAATCTGCAACGCTGCGGCAGCCCTGGCGCAACCAAAGGAGCCTGCGTCCCGCGTCTCTCTCTCCCTTATGTTGGGTGAACACCTTTTGTAGCTCCGTCGTAAAGGTAGTGTAGGAGTTGCAAAGAGGACTGTCGTTTAGCCAGATGGCCAATGCCCAAGACAGGGCTCGCCCTGACAGAGCTCCGACAACATAGGCAATCCTAGACCGGTCGGACGAGTAGGACAGGGGTTGTTGCTCGAACACTAGGGAGCACTGTAGGAGGAAAGGTCTGATTCTACCCGGTTTGCCAGTGAAACGCTTGGGGGGAGCGACGTGGGGTTCCCGATAGGGTGTTGGCACCAACGGAAGGGGCGAGTGAAGATCGCCGTCACGGTTATGCTCCAACGAGGTGTCCGCCCTCACCGGTTGGTGTCGTTCGCTCCTGAACACGGCCATCAATTCGGACATGGAGACCGAAAGCGACTGCAGAGTTCTTCATGCCGGTCAAGTGCCGTGCCCTGAAGATGGAGGGTGTGGTGGATGTGAGTGAAGTTGGCTGGATCCATTAAATGGTCGATTCAATCTGTAAGGATTCCGTTCCGATGAGCGAAGGGTTTGGATCCAAACGCGCGACTCCTGGAATTGCGTTGACAACAATGAGCTGGTGTAGTAAACCTCCGAGTTCAGAACGGTGGATATAGTTGTATGTGCTCAAACCACTGAGCAGTCTCAATGTTCAAGAGTGGGTAAGGATCTAAATATAACGATCGTGAAGGACAAAGGCTGGGAAGCCCAGAAAGACTACGTTGAAACGTAGTAGTCTGATAACTAATACGAGCAGCAGTGTCTGCATAGTATTGTGTTTGAATCGACACTGAGGGGAGACCAAACAGGAACTTAAATAGGGCAGGTGAGTAGGAGATTAGGGACAGGTGTGAGTAGTTGAACATGTGATTGGTGAATGGCGACGGTGATGGGCACATCGCCCATAGGCCACTAGATGGGGTGGTAGAGCTAGAACCCAGTCCAGACCGGGTGGAACCCTGACAAATTTTTCATCACCAAACTGTTCTTGGATTGTTGGGAGAATTTGCTCTCAGAGGATGTTTTGGTACCATTCTTTATTCACAGATGTGTTGTTCTCAAAATTGTGAGTCAGATCGCTGAGATGCAACCCACACATCAATGGTCTCAGGATGCTTTACTGTTGGCATGACACAGGACTGATGGTAGCGCTTACCATTTTCTCTCCTGACAAACTTTTTTCTAGATGCCTCAAACAATCAGAATTGGGATTCATCAGAGAAAATGACTCTACTCCAGTCCTCAGCAATCCAATCCCTGAATGTTTTGAAGAATATCAGTCTGTCCCTGATGTTTTTTCTGAAGAGAAGTGGCTTCTTTGCTGCCCCTCTTGACACCAGGCCATCCTCCAAAAGTATTCGCCTCACTGTGCGTGCACGCCTGCCTACTTCCTTTCCTGAGCAAACTCTGCACTGTTGGTGCCCCGATCTCACAGCTGAATAAACTTTCGGAGACGGTCCTGGCGCTTCCTGGACTTTCTTGGGCGCCCTTAAGCCTTCTTCACAACAATTGAACCTCTCTCCTACAAGTTCTTGATGATCCGATAAATTCTAGATTTAGGAGCAGCCTCACTAGCAGCAATATCCTTGACTGTGAAGCCCTTTTTGTGCAAAGCAATGATAACTGCACATGTTTCCTTGTGGGTAGCCATGGTTAATAGAGGAAGAACAATGATTTCAAGCCCCACCTTCCTTTTAAAGCATCCAGTCTGTTATTCTATTTTGATCAGTATGACAGAGTGATCTCCAGCCTTGTCCTCATCAACACTCTCGCCTGTGTTAACAAGAGGATCACTTAAATGATTTGGGGACAGGGCTGAAATGCAGTGGACAATTTTTGGGGGGATTAAGTGCATTTTCATGGACCAAAGGCACTTGTTATTTAATTGTAAATGTTTTGAGCATTTTGTGAAGCTTCAACACAAATGTTTCATTGTCTCTCTGTCTCGGAAACCGTTGTTCTGCCCACTCACTGTTGGTTGGTCTTTCTGTAATGATTAATGAGGCATGGACAAAGCACAGGGAGAAAGGAGGACATTTAACAAAAGAATACACAGGACAGAAAAGAACCACCAAGGAATGAAGATAGGATTCAAGGGTCTTGCTGTGTCCGTATCTTAGTCTTCTTTATCTTGCATCAGTGATGCCAACTTCCTATATCAGTTATTGCAGTCATTGGCTGTGGGCCTGACAAAGTATTATGTCAAATGTCAGTGTGGGTGTGGATCTGAAAGTGGGAGGTATCCATTTTACACAGGAGATTGAAACCAGCAATGTTTCCCACAGTGGTTTGGATCATGTGACCTTTCCAGTTATCCTATCCACATTGTTCTCTGTCCTGTACTGTGTGAAGCCCACAAGAGAAATCTGCTGGAAGGCTTTGCTTCTCTCATCTCCTTGTCCTTAGTTCGTCTGTAATATGAGTTTAAATCGAAGTGATCTGACCCTGGCATCGTTCTGTCATGTGAATGGTCAGAATGATTGAGAACAGACTTGTCCAGTGTAGTTGCAGTTATTCTTCTTGAACATGTTATTGTACACACACTTGGTTATCTGCATCCAGTGTTATTAGTCACCATAAAGGGGATTTTGATATCAATGATGGTTCTAGAATCTATTTGAGATGTTGCATAGTACATTTATCAAAAACAAACATAATCAGAACGATATGTGCAATATAGTAACTTGTGTGACAGGTCAAACAATATAACCCATTGACACATTTATTTGAAAGCTAAACTGCTCTCAAATTTGATTACATTTTAGTACCCTCCCATAGGTCTAGGAAATCGACTATTATGTATTTATATAATCATGTAGTTTTGTGTGGCACATACCTTACAAAATCATTTATTTGCCTTCTAGGGAACCAGCTGTTTGACTAAATATGAAAATAGAAAACTCCAGCCCATGTTGCTGTGGTTTACTTGCTGCAACCAACAGGGCAATTGTTTTAGCATATCTACAGCACGCCAAATTAGCATTTCTAAAGGCTATGGCCCAACGACCTCATGAGAAACACAAAAAGAATGGTTCCCTCTCAGTAGTCATCCTTCAAAGAAGCATTGAGAGAGAACACACAAACTCCATTCCAACTTGGTGGAAAGACCTATTAGCCCTACTGAATACATTAGACATTGTCAACGCAGTAGATACGTCTGGCTTTGTTTTACATCAAACATGACAAAATCGAAAACGAAAGAAATCGTTTACACTTTGTATTTGGCTTTGGCTGTTTTCTAAACAATTTTAACCCCCTATCTGCTCCCATTAACCTACCATGTTCCAAATTAAATTAGAAGTGGCAGTGTTGCTGGTATGCACAATTATGATGAGGATGATGGGGATGTGATTGTGCTGCAGGCTTATTCAGTGTTTTGCTTTATGTATATCATGTGAGCTGATAATGGGATGGCATAGCTAGCATGGTAATTGGTCACTTGCACAGTGATTATGTTTTGGCTGGGGCTTAATAAAGAACTGTTTGTGCTTTCAAGATGGGTCTGGGGGAAACAGAAGGTTGTTATGGAGACCTATCCCTCTTTTTGTTCAGAGCGAGTGGAGAGGAGAAGATGGCTTTCAAATCCTAATGTAGGACAGACAAGCAGATGTCACATAATGTTGTTGTATTATTTTTCTTGTAATTGTAAAAAAAAACTTGAGATAAACATGGAGCTTAATGCTTAATGATTCATTTAATAAATGAATAACAAATTGTCAATGAGTGGAAGAATGGAATTAACACAGTTCTGGCAGACTTATTAAATATTCCATCCAATGTACCCACTTATAACACATAGCACCATATAAAATGTAGCCGGGGTTCAAAATGAACTGCTTAAATATTGCATGACAAATTACATTTTACAGACAGATTTTGCATCACTGAATTGTGAAGGCTCTAATACAGCACTATATTGCAAACGCTCAGCATCACTTGTTACCACCCACCTCAAACAGATCACCAAACTTTACAGCCAAGGCACTTTGGCATTCTGTCAGCCCAGCGGGAAATAGAGTTTCAGTGGCTAGTGGGAGAGAAAGCTTATGAATGTGATTACAGTCCTCCGTGGACTCTCTTGCTAGACTGACACTCCCTAGCGTGGTTCCTAGTCATAGCCGTGGTCCTGCAAAGCCAAGATGTGGCAGTTTCTCCGACCAAACCGAAACAAAATTAAAATCACACCACAACTGGAACAATTACGTGGGCTCCGTCCATCAAATTATAAAGCCACAAATAGTCAAATAACAAGGAAGAGAAATTAAATTCATCAGACCTTACAGACCCTCATAAAGAGGATAACACCGCCCCTGGCCATGTTCTCTATACGAAGACGAAATACAAAGCCACGAGTGACAGAAATCCCTGGTCTTTTATAGGAGTATTGTGACAATGAGGGCACTGAAAAAGTAATCATTTCCAATCATTTCTCATTTCATAGAGCTCTTTTCATTTCCTAAAGCTCACTATTGAGTTTTCCCCATTCATCTCCCACAACGCTCTTTATGGTCATTTCTTTTCAATGCTACATTCCCATACGCTGATCTAGCCTACAGGGTAATAATGGGAGTTAAAATGGTTGTATTGATATTCATATTAATGCTGAGTGAATTGGGTAGTGAATCCATTGGTTTCTGCATTACAAGCAGCTATGACTCTTTCTTTCCATGTTGTCCACTGTTCTATAAGAATTAATAACATATGGCTCCATTCAAAGCATTACTACAATTCTCTTTGGATAATTCTCAATTGGAAGTAGAGTGCATCTGGAAAGTATTCAAAGCGCTTAACTTTTTCCACATATTGTTGTATTTTACAGACATTTTCCAAAACTGATTCAATTCATTCATTCGTCTTCTAGTTAATTAACGGTTTTGAGAAGCCTCAATATAAAGGAAAACTTTCTACTATAAAGGATGATGTCAAAAGGTCAAGATATTACCACGCACATTTTAAAATCCCAAGAAGGCCTTAGACCTTTAAGGGTGTGTGTAGAATTTTGAGGAAAAAAATTTACTAAATCCATTTTGGAACATGGCTGTAACATAACAAAATGTGGAAAAAGTGAAGTGCTGTGAATTCTTTCCGGATGCACTGTAGCTCAGTGTTTCTTGGCACCAGTCAAGATTGCTAGGATGTAAACACTGAGTAGGATTATGTTGACTTATCATTGGATATTTTTAATTACTTGACACTTCAGTCGTTTCGATTTGACTGGCCTGCACCTTACAATTATTTTCCCAATAACAACATTTTCTATACACTTCTTAAATACTGTAGAGGTTCACAACCCTCCCCTGAGACAGAGTCATTCTAATGATGAAGAATCTTAATGAAAAATCCCAGAACCACACGGGGGGACCTAGTGAATGACCTGCAGAGAGCTGGGACCAAAGTAACAAAGCCTACCATCAGTAACACACTACGCCGCCAGGGAATCAAATCCTGCCGTGCCAGTACATGTCCAGGCCCGTCTGAAGTTCGCTAGAGAGCATTTGGATGATCCAGAAAAAGATTGGGAGAATTTCATATGGTCAGATAAAACCAAAATATAACATTTTGGGAAAAACTCAACTTGTCGTGTTCGGAGGACAAAATGCTGAGTTGCATCCAAAGAACACCATACCTACTGTGAAGCATGGGGGTGGAAACATCATGCTTTGGGGCTGTTTTTCTGCAAAAGGACCAGGACGACTGATCCGTGTAAAGGACAGAATGAATGGAGCCATGTATCGTGAGATTCTGAGTGAAAACCTCCTTCCATCAGCTAGGGCATTGAAGATGAAACGTGGCTGGGTCTTTCAGCATGACAATGATCCCAAACACACTGCCCGGGCAACGAAGGAGTGGCTTCGTAAGAAGCATTTCAGGGTCCTGGAGTGGCCTAGCCAGTCTCCAGATCTCAACCCTATAGAAAATCTTTGGAGGGAGTTGAAAGTCTGTGTTGCCCAGCAACAGCCCCAAAACATCACTGCTCTAGAGGAGATCTGCATGGAGAAATGGGCCAAAATACCAGCAACAGTGTGTGACAACCTTGTGAAGACTTACAGAAAACGTTTGACCTCTGTCATTGCCAACAAAGGGTATACAACAAAGTATTGAGATAAACTTGTGTTGTTGACCAAATACTTATTTTCCACCATAATTTGCAATTCAATTCATAAAAAATCCTACAATGTGATTTTCTGGATTTTCTTTTCTCATTTTGTCTGTCATAGTAGAAGTGTACATATGATAAAAATTACAAGCCTATCTTTTTCATTGGGAGAACTTGCACAATTGGTGGCTGACTAAATACTTGTTTGCCCCACTGTATATTGCGCAAATGTCTTAGCCCATCATAGAATGATTTAACTTTTTACTACTGTGGGCTAAATGAGACTCACAGAATGTTTTTTCACTAGGCTTGAACAAATGAAGCAAAAGTATACCCATCACACATTATTATAAATATAGGCTTAAAACATGTAAAACAGATGAACCATGTCAAATGTAGAGTTGGAATGCATTACTAGAATACATACTTACCAAATAAAATATAACCAAACACCTAGTCAGTTTGAGCAATTCACTGAGTTTATTATACCCTGTGTGTCCATTTTCCTTACTAGCTATTCCTTCGCATCAAAATAATAAGCAAATGTAATAATCTGTTTATATTGACCATTATTTATGACCTATGCTTCCTCAATGTACATGGTGATGTATGGGCTGGTGACAGCTGCTAATTCCTGGCTTTGTCAGAGGGGAAAGAGGCTGATAAAGATCTTAAGTTTATATATTTTTAATTATAGTCAGATTGGTGTAAGATATCTCTTCCTTTTTAAGGAGATTTGTGGAAATCAGTAAAGGTGAATATCGACCCAATCAGCATTCTGCATTTTCAACTGTGGGAAGCACACAAAAAACATTCTGATGACATGAAGAGTGTAACATTGGGCTGCAATCTGAGGTGCAGTAAATTGTCGATTTGTGATTGGTGTGTGTGATGCATGTCATGGAGATGGACAGGTGCATGTCAACTGGAAAAGGCACTATATAGTAAAGCGGCATGTTCTCTGCACAGGTTGAGCTTAACCTGTGCACAAACCTGCTACCTTGTCACAACATAAAGGATTGGCTCAAATGTGTTAAAAATAATTTGAAGCAAAGTGTTTGCAAAGCTGTCATCAAGGGTGGCTACCCTAAAGAATATACAAAATGTATTTTGATCTGTTTACCTTTATAAATTCTGTGTTTAGTTTGTGGAACGTTGTAACAATAATCCTTAAATGAGTATCCAAACGATGAATTGGTACTGTATGAGGAATGTTCGTAATTAACAGTCCACATGTGGGTAATTGATAGTAAAGAATAATGATAACATGCTGTGGATTAGAACACTGTCAGCCTCAGATGTAGGATTCACGTTGTGTCCATAAAAGGAAGCTGTATAAAATATACCAGTCAGTTAAGTTGTCTCTCTGGTACACCACAGCGTTCCCTGAAATGTTCTGCTTCAGCCGACAGTGCGTCACTTGGTTTATTATAAAGCAAATAGAGAGTCATCAAGGCTTCCAGTTACTTTGAATTTGAGCAGGGTATCATTGTAAGTGCCAAGCATGGGTTCTTCGAAACATTCACTCTACTAAATTATTCCCACACAACAGTAGCAAGGTTTATAGAGTAAGGTGCCATAACAAATCAAACATACAGTCAGTGGTAGTCGTTTGTGGGAAAACATCTCAGGAGAGAGGTGAACGGAAAGATTAAGGAAAAAAAAAACTCCACTGGAAGCCAGGCCTTGCAGTATTTTACCAAAAGATTCCTGTGATAATTGCTTGGGTCCTCACAAAAACAATATTTTCCTGACACTTGGATTAGAATGTGATAATATTGTGGTTCTTTATGTTTTGCAATATATTCATTATTGCAATGTATATTTATTTAATTTTGGTAATCACTCACATATGGACAAATATTGCCAGAATCCACTACACAAGAGACATGTTTTATCAACAGATTTAATTAAGACAATGTAAAGTGTGTATTCAATAAATCTCATTGGAGCTCTTTAGCTACTTTGAACAAGGGGTAAAATTGGAGAATATTGGAGGGGGGGGGGCTCTGTATTTTGGGAGTTGAGGTAACTTAGTTTGCTCAATCTATTGACTGGTACTGTGTGAGGAATGCTCATAATTAACAATCCACATGTGGGTAATTGATAGTAAAGAATAATGATGACATGCTGTGGATTAGAACATTGTCAGCATCAGATGTAGGATTCACGCTATGTTTCATAAAACAAAGCTATAGAAAATATACCAGTCAGTTTACTTGTCTCTCTGGTACACCACCTCGTTCACATAAATGTTATGCTTCTGCCGACAGTGTGTCACTTGGTTTACTATAACGCAGGTAGAGAGTCATCAAGGCTTCCAGTTTGCAAATGAAGGTTTCTGAATTTGTGAAGGTTATCATTGTCAGAGCCAGGCACATGGGTTCTCAGAAACATTTGCTCTACTAAATTATTCCCACATTATCAAGGTTTGTATAGCGTATGGTGCCATAAAAAAATCAAACATACATTCAGCTGTAGTAATTTTTGTGAAAACAGCAAGATAAAGGCAAAAAATACTGGTAGCCAGGACCTGCTGAATTTTGATCAAAAGACATAGGTAGTGATAATTGCCTGGATTTTAACTTGAAACTTGGATCACAATTCAATATTATTGCTGGTTCTTTATGTTTTGCCATATATTCATTACTGCAATATTTTGATGTATTTCTTTTCATTGATAATAGTACACATATATTGTTAAAAATCCACTACACATGATAATTTATGTTGCCCTTCGGATCAATTAAATTAGGATTTTGGGATGTTTTTAAATGCGTTAAAACAGATTGCTCAAACTACAGTGCTCATATTTTAGAACAGTGTTTAGTGTGAATTAACAAATCTGTCAAGGTCTCTGAACTTAAATGCTGTCAATCATAGACTAGAGCATAGACTGGAGCAATTGCAAATTTAAAGCAAAATGGTGTCTGTTGTATCTAACATTTTAACTGCAGCTAAGCTCCGCCGTCACATTCTTACGACATGGACCAATTTAACCCATGCTTAGAACCCTTACTGGGATGCAGTTTGATACAGTTTTTCAACAAACACCATGGCAGCCAAAATTTAAAAAACACATGAAATAAAATAGTAATTTTAGAAAGAAACAACAAATATATATGGAACAACAAAACACAAAAACAAACGTGATTGCATGGTTATGTTACAGAAAAAGTACACTTCCAAACAAATCTCATTAGCTGAGATTAAGCCAACATATCACAGATGTAACATTTTTAAACATTTTATCCAATTCCTTGAAAATGCCAGTCAGTACTGTTCAATTACTTATTACGAAGTGGAATATTTAGGGCATTCTCTTGATACCGAGCCAAGGTCAGGTAGACCAAGAAAGATTTCAGCCCCAACTGCCACAAGAAATGTTTGGGATACAAAGAAAAAAACCCTGGTAACCTCAGGAGAAATACAGGCTGCTCTGGAAAAAGACGTTGTGTGGTTGTTTCAAGGAGCACAATACGACGATACTTGAAAAAAAATTAGCTGCATGGTCGAGTTGCCAGAAAGAAGCCTTTACTGTGCCAATGCCACAAAAAAGCCAGGTTACAATATTCCTGACAATACCTTGACATGCCTCGCAGCTTCTGGAACACTAATTTGGAGTAACAAGACCAAAATAGAGCTTTATGGTCACAACCATAAGCGCTTTGTTTGGAGAGGGGTCAACAAGGCCTATGGTGAAAAGAATACCATCCCCACTGTGAAGCATGCAGGTGGCTCACTGATGTATTGGGGGTGTGTGAGCGCTAAAGGCTGGTCGACAATTTGCATTATTCTGCACAAAAGCTACACATGGGACGCTCTGGGACTTTCCAGCATGACAATGACTCTAAGCACAAGGCCAAGGTTCGGCAACTATGCTAGCTGTAAGAATTTGGGGCCTCATAGACAACTATTACAAAAGACTGCATGCTGTCATTGATGCTAAAGGGGGCAATACACAGTAATAAGAACTAAGGGTATGCAGATTTTTGAAAAAGGGTAATTTCAGTATTTTCTTCATTGCCATGTTTTGTTTTATGATTGTGCCATTGTTGCCATGCCCTACAGTTGAATATGAATCCCATAAGAAATAAAAGTAATGTGTTTTGCCTGCCCGCTCATGTTTTCTTTAATAATGGTACGTAAATATCTTAACAATTCTCCAAGGGTATGCAAACCTTTAAGCACAACTGCATGTAAATACCATAGAAAAACTTCATTAGATTAAGCAAATAGTTCCTCAGACTGGTAATAAATCGTTCAATGATCTACTCCTGTAGGCTATAGTACAGTGCATACATTGTTCATGCCATTGCTTCACTTTTCAGAAATAGTACAGCTTTTAAACTAAGAAATACTTAAGAAATACGTAACAAATACTTCTAAAACATGTTGTATGTTTCTTGTGAGTTGTTTGCCAATGCATTGTATTCTATCCGTCAATACCCAAATTTCCCAGCATGTTATGTTAATGAAAAAAAGATTTAGTGTCTTAGTGTATACAATAATGTGGGGGAAGAAATACTATCCTTTATTAATTTCCCCCCCACCCCAACACCCATATAATAATATGGTGAATCCTACTTTAGCAATTGATGTGGCATGCGACTGTGGACGAGGCTGTACTGCTCCAGTGAATAATTGAGGACTCAAAAAACACCTCTTTGTGGGACAAAACCCAGTCACTTTTCATGTGCATCTATGATGACAAATACAATCACACCTGAAAAGCAAACACAAGATTAAAGCTAGCTGGGGGCCCCACCTCCCAGGCTACAAAAGACCTGCTCACTGAATGGCTCTATTGAACAAAACAACTGTATCTACCACTGCAAGTGTGATTGAGCAGTTGGTGAAACTTAAGGGCCATAAAAACAGTTACATAGCAGTATTACATTCATTTTTAGATCAGACAGAAGGCTCTTAACAACCATTGACGTCATGGTGGATATTCCCTTTTAATTATCCCAACCATTGTTGTCTATTTTGTCTTAGTGTTGAGGATGCTTCTACTGCTCAGAACCATACCGGTTCAAACCCTTGTGCAACCCCTGTCATCGGCTGCAAACGGGTCCTCGCAATTGGGGTGTAGATTTTTTTTCACCTGCTCCTAAGGTGTGCCCGATTCGTCAACCCTGTCTGCTTTAGTTGTCTCCAACATGTGAGACGGACTGCACACATGTATGGCTGGCTTCGGGCATGCTTTCTTGAAGATAAATTGTTGATGTCTCCCACAGGTGGATCGCGGGGTTGATTTGCTTACCCTGCTTCGATGTTCCAAGCGGTCGTGTATTAGTTGGGGTTTACTGCCTCTGGGTTCACAAATTGGCTGTGCATTCTCCATAGTTTATTCTGATTTCCGGGAGTAATTGCAAGCCACATCCTTATTTAAAAAATGTTCATCAAGGGGGTGTAATTTATTCAATGCGCAGAACATTTAGAACCTATAGTGGGGAGTAGGAAATGCACACTTATTCCTTATAGTGTAATAATTTGATAGTTTGTAAATCATTTTGTTTATAAGTACACATAGGTGCATAATAAATGTAGATCCTCAAACTGAGTATAATGAATTAGTCATAATATAATAATAAAACTTTCATTAGGAACGCAACTTAACAAAGAGTTAAGAGGTGGAAGATGGTACAGTATTCAATTACCTTTTTAATTATTCATCAAACTACAAACTTGCCATTTTAAGGCAATATAAAGATTTTTTAAATTTTTAATTAGTCTGTTTGTTATTATAGTACTTATGTTGATTTTGGCGGCCTAATGTAGGTAGCCTATTCAATTAATCTCTGGAGAACCATATCACATTTGTTGGTAAATATAAAGTAACATCACTTCTGTAGCATATTTTTATTGTATGTTCAAGAGGTTTGATTGTTCTTGCAAATTCTACAGCTTTGTTACCCCAAATGTCCTTTTTTGTGTTAATTTGACAAGACCGCTAGTTTTCATGTTACATATCAGCTAGGTCCACTATTGCATTATTTATTATATTTTAGAAAAAAAACAAAATGTTTATACTTATTATCCTTCCTATATATCATTCAAAAAGGTTGCCTCCCCCTGCATTAGGAGGAGATGTGAAATATGAATTGTGAAGAGAGAGGTATGCATTTCTATAATTCTGTTATCTTTCCAGTCCCTGTTGCCATTGATGCAGGGAGTAAAATGTACTCACTGGGTCTTACTAAGTAAGAACAGCCAGCATATTTCCAGTCCCACCGGGACAATATAAAGAACCCGGAATGGCTGCCAATTCATTTAGAACCCTCCCTCGAGGCAGAGCTGTTCTCCATTGTCAAGGAAATGAACACGACATTGGAGAAAATAGAATAAGTTCCATGTCAAGAGACACCAGGTACAGGTACATGCACACAATAACACATTTATTGTGGATAGTGAGATTAATGTAATAGTTGAATCAATATATTTCACAGATAAACAAGCAAATACATTTCACTAATAATCATTTTGCATAGATATGCCTGCAATAAAGACTACCTGATTGATTTGATGAATGCAGACAGTCACCAATAGAAGTACCCTAGAACAGTGGTTAAGCATTTTACTTCTAATAATTAATCAACAAATAAACGTGCAGCATTTTGCAATACCAACAAGCCAGTCAGTTGCATTGGTGGAAGATGCGGGCAGTCCTCTCCATGTATCTTTGTAAGTTTGGACCGTAATAGTTTGTTTTCCTGTCATAATGCCACTGTGCATTGTATCTTGTTGCTTGCTCTTTGGGATTTCTGGGTGGGTATCTGTAAAATCACTTTGTGAGAACTGCTGATGTAAAAAGGGGTTCAAAAATGGTTGATCTAGAACCTGTACCGACTTTTATGAGTTTAATCCACTTCATTATGCCTGAAACTAAAGTTTGAAGTGATCACCATGAAATTATGTTTGTCATTCACACAGCAAATTAAGCCAGTACTTCACCAAACAGAAAAGTGGTAACAGAGTGAAAAACATCACCAAAAGGTAACATATAGTGAAAACCAAAGTGGTTCTAAAATGAAACCTTGAGGAACATCACAAATCTTCAGTGACAAACTGATAAAAAAGCTATTGAGCTATTCTCATAATTAAAACTGAACATTTGGCATTTCGAGGTGAGGCTTTATTACTGACAGTTTTAGCCAGTTTTGTACAAGTGCCAAAGAAAACAGAAAAAAATGTGTACCTCAGTGAATGGAGATGAGCACAGAGCCGGAGAATGGGAAAGCAGCGTCTAGGTGAGTTAATTAAGGGTGAATACTTTCACCTGTGCTCGCTGGCCATCTGGCCGCTACCCAGCTGCAGCCAAGGGTGTACCTATGAAAGGCTGCAGTATTGGACCAACGCGTGAGGTAAAGACACAACCAGGGAGCACTACGGCTGACTAAAAGGAGAAACCTTGGAGGGAAGCAGGAACCAGGACCCCGCGGAGGACCGGGCCAAACCCTCAGGAAAGGAGGTACTCCAAAGCCCGTTCTTAATGATCTGTATCTTTCTCCTGACAGAAGGAGCTTTGGGGACAGTGACTGCAAGAGGGAGAAGACAGAGACAACCCTATTCTTAAGTTAAGATTTTCCAGCCCTAAACAAAACTTATTTTTGGGTTTCAAGTGAAGTTTTCTTTACAGTTCGAAATAAATACATTTTTGTTAGCCTTGGTGACCTGCCTCTCTGGTGTTCTGATTTATTCATTCCCCCCTTCCTACCCTGGGCGTACCACACTATATATTTAGTTTATTAATAAATGTTTTGTCTGATCAAATGCTTACCTTGTCTTTTCATATTAGACACTATGAGTCATAAACTAGAAGAATTGTATGTGCATGGCTTTATTTATAAATGTAGCACATTGTTTATATTGACTATAGTTTGCATAGCTCAGAAACCTGTCATACATAATAATTATCTTCTATTGTAGGGAGAAGATAAAACAAGAGACAGTACTAGAAGTGCTACCAATCCCAGCCGAACAGAAAGCTTCTGAGCAGAAAACTTCTAAACTGCCAAACAAAACGTCAGTACACAAAAAGCATAAAAACAAGTTAAACCAACCCCTCCCCCCCATAAAAAGGCCCAGAAACTGGGACCAGAATTCTAACACAGCAACCCCATCACGAAACAAGTGTTAAGAAGGCACAGACTATGCACATAGCTTGCTGGAAGACCAACATTATCCCTTATCATTTTGGTAATCTCCCACTGAATTGAGAAATATAGTGAAAAGTTGAAGTGAAAGAAACAAAAGCTAATATTGGAATCACAGAAAATCAAGTGATTTCCTCCTCCTTTGAATATTTCTAATGTGATTCAATACAATTTTCCAATAATGTGTTAGTAGCTGGATATCCAAAATGTCTGTCTATAGAATTGTATGGGTGTAATGCAGTAATGTTCCATTTACATTTTGTAATTCAGCAGAAGTTGTTACACACAATGACACGAAGAAGTGTCAGAAGGCCATGCACGTGGTGCCAATAAAGGTTTTTGAGAGGTAAAAAAGGAAGCAACAGTGTGCAGAAAGAAATGAAGCTCCAAGCCGTGCTCCCCCTTATTGTGGCTCCACACCAGCTACACAGCAGGTGAGTATGGAGACCAAATGGAGTAGTGTGGAGCAGCTGCCAAAGGTATGGCCACTTAAGCCGTTTACTCTAAAACACTACTAGGAGGTTCATGAGATTACATCTCTGTAATGTTGAAATCAACAAAGCCTCAAAAGTTCCATGATTTTTGCGAAAAGGTTCTGGGGCAACTTATTTCAGTAAACTGTGCCATGTCAAAGTGAAAACCTTTACCTCCCCGCACGTAAGTACTCATTTTATTGCATTCGTTATGTTCACACATTTTATTTTTAGCAATACACCAGGTGATTGTATTGCTATGTTAATGAAACATTTTATTGACTAAAATAATCAATACTTTAAAATATTTAAAAAACATTCCAGTGGAGGAAAAAATATTTGATCCCCTGCTGATTTTGAATGTTTGCTCACTGACAAAGAAATGATCCGTCTATAATTTTAATGGTAGGTCTATTTGAACAGGGAGAAAAAATCCAGAAAAACGGATTTTAATAAGTTATACACTGATTTGCATTTTACTGAGTGAAATATGTTTTTGACCCCTTTGCAAAATATGACTTAGTACTTGGTGGCAAAACCCTTGTTGGCAATCAGAGGTCAGACATTTCTTGTAGTTGGCCACCAGGTTTATACACATCTCTGTAGGGATTTTGTTCCACTCCTCTTTACAGATCCTCTCCAAGTCATTAGGTTTTGAGGCTGACGTGTGGCAACTCAAACCTTCAGCTCCCTCTACAGATTTTCTATGGAATTAATGTCTGGAGACTGTCTAGGCCACTCCAGGACTTTAATTTGCTTCTTCTTGAGCAACTGCTTTGATGCCTTGGCTATGTGTTCTGGGTCATTGTCATGCTGGAATACCCGTCCACGACCCATTTTCAATGCCCTGGCTGATGGAAGAAGGTTCTCACCCAAGATTTGACTGTACATTGCAGGAAAACACCCCCAAAGCATAATGGTTCCACTTCTATTCCACTTTGACGATGTGGATGATGTTCTTGGGGTCATAGGCAGAATTTCTCCTCCTCTACACACGTTCAGTTGATGCCAAAGAGCTCACCTGACCACAACACTAACCCAGTTCTCCTCTGAATCATTCAGATGTTCATTGGCAAACTTTAGACAGGCCTGCTTTTTTGAGCAGGGGAACCTTGCAGGCACTGCAGAATTTCAGTCCTTCACGGCATAGTGTATTACCAATTGTCCCAGCTGCCTATAAATCAAGATCCTCCAGTGACTCAATCTCTTAAATCCTCTATTATACCAAAATTGTACTTGTACAATTTGTCAGAAAACCAGTTGGGATTTAAGAGAGGCTCATCCCATGTTTAAGAATGGACTATTCGCCATGTTGCAGATTAAAGATTGTAATTTTAAATGGATTAACAATGGTACCTTGTTTAAAACATCATAATTTCCAATTTCACCCTCCAGAAGAACCGGAACAAATAATACAGCAAATAATATGGCTTAACTCAAATATATTGATAGAAGGTAAACCAATATTCATAAGAAAAATGTTCGCCCAAGGTATCATTTTTGTTCAAGGCACAACTACAAAAGAGGGGAAAATAATCTCTTACACTCAACTATTACAAATACACAGAAAGATATGTTCACTTCAAGAATACAATCAAGTGGTTGCAGCCTTTCCACAAAAATGGAAAAGAAAACAAATGTGTCTTGAAAACAAGGAACTACCTGGTCGACCTAAAAGGGATCAATATCAACCGTAAAATTTACCTGTTCCAACTGACTATAAAAAGTTTGACAGCAAAACGTTATGAAATTCAAAACATCTGGGAGGATATGTTTGACGTTCCACTTCCACTGCATCAGGTATATGGTGCTGTACAACACCCGGACAACATTTGATGTGTCATTACAGTTTTTTTTCAATACAAGTTGTTATTTAGAATTCTGGCAACAAAGAAGCTGCTCAGCATATGGGGGATTGAGCAGTCCACATTTTATAGACACTGTCAGGAGGAAAAGGGAACAGTGGAGCATCTCTTTTGGTACTGTTCAATAGCTGTTACATTCTGGAGCCAAGTTCACGAGTAGCTGATGTGTCATGGTATTACCTTAGACATTAATATACAGAAAGTGTTGCTAGGTCTGAGAGACCATGCTCATTTAATGGAAAACATGATTCTGCTTTTGTAAGGATTGTTCGTGAACAGGCGATGGTGTGGATCCAATTGCACGACTGAGGAAAACAACTCCTGAGGGGGATAGACGTAAGGATCCGTAGTGGTAACAGTAGTAGTGGTATGTTGCACTCGGATTATCGATGAAGGCACACGTCCAGGAGTGTAGGAGTAGGTCTGTATATATTTATATATATATATGTATAT
>JACXGK010009668.1:0-19505 GCA_016801125.1 Novumbra hubbsi
AACAAACAATAAACCACACCGGGTGTGGCTGTAAAACTAACCTAAGTAGGCTCCCCAATCAGAGTCAACTGATTGCAGCTGCTCTGACTGGGGAGCCCACAACGGCATAGAGATGGCTAGAAGCCTCTCCATGTGCCATGCCCTGAATGGGAGCCCCAAAGCACAGAGATGGCTAGGGGCCCGCATCCAGGACATGACACCGGCAGATTCCCCACAAAAGACGCACATTCTTGCTCACATGTAAAGTAATTTGGTGCAGTTCCCACCCTCGACCAATTAGTGGTAATAATTGTGGAAAATTACAGAACAAAGCTTCTCAAGTGTCTCTTAATTAATGCCATGTACAGTACAAAATAACCCTCAAACTCATTTATTTAGCTAAGAACTAGAAAAAGACAGTGATGGAAAACCTCAGTCATGGAAAAAACCTAATGACAGAAAGGATTACAAATAAAATCTAAACTAAAATTGCAAACTAAGTCTATACTCAGATCACATAATGCTGAGAAAAAGAAAAGACATGCTAAAAACACTAATATGTGATTACATAACACATAATAAGTCAGTCAGTACAAAATTTAATATCTCATCACTTCAATTTGCCAAAACACAAAACACATCCACACATATGAAGTCATTTTATTGGAGCCAGTCTGAAAGTTAGCTCTAAATCCGTCATCCGCTGATGCTGGACCTGCCAGCTCCATCCCGTGGATGTCAGCATCACCAGAACACCTCTGAAATCAAACGCGTAATCAAAAACGAATAGAATTTTAATACCACCCCCCTTTAGAGTCATTTTGGGATTGCTTCAATAACACAACATACCGTGTTTTTCTTCAAGAAACATGCCTTGACAGGACCCGTCAATCACATAATCATCTAATATGTAATCAGCAATATCAACAAGATTGTCTTGATAAGGGCAATTGGTTGATAATAGAGGCATGGTTACTCATCTGGCATCATTACACCAGAGGCATCAAAGCCCAAAATCCTTCCACTCTGCCTCTCTTTTATGACACACATGTGCATCCTCTATCAAGTCAGTTACAGTATCAATTCTATCGTTATCATAGAGAGGTGTGAAACCTACAATAGTCAGTGCTGTCTGTATTATCTGTCCTTGTCCTATTGTTAATGACAAGAGCCCTTCGCATCTCATACTTTTCTGTGGTCATCCGGTTCTTCCTCTCTACTTGCCATCACTTCTTTTCTTACATGCAGTTCAATACATTTATTACTGTTTAGTATATGACAGCTTATTTATTATTAAAATGTTACTTCTATAATACTGTGGTTACTTAATTGATTCCTTAGTAAATTCATTATGTGGATATGTGAAACACAAAAATTCCCCTACACTCTTTCAACAATTCCTGGACTTTGAGGATGGTAAACACATGATAATTTTTGTTTGATGCCCAAACTTTTGCACAACTCTTTGATCAAATCTGCTGTGAAATGAGTGCCATTGTCTGATGACAATGGCTTGGCGCCACAGGCCAGAGTCAGGGTCTCTTGCTCCCCATGGTACATGCTGAACAAATGGAGCATCAGGTTCATTTGGATTGGGTAAGAGCACCATCCAGATGCAAAGTTGCTCTCTCTGTCTTGCCTTGTTGATAATGTGGGACCAAATTCTGACAGGGATGGATAAATACCTTATGCAGTATTCGGTGCATAGGTTGGAGGTAGAGCTGTTGATGGGGTAGAATCTTTTTAAATATTCAAGTTATTATGTTCACTCTTAGTTGTTCTCCAACCACACAGCTGGTGCTCTGACATCCATATTTGAAACAGTGCTAATAACAGTTGATTTCTTGTCTGTTGGTTACCCTGTCCTGCAATCTTTGAACCAGCATCTGTTGAACTGTCTTCAAGCGTACCTTCGCAAAACTGCCAGTAGGTGGCCATGGTTGGGCAGTATCCTTCTTCCACTTCTCCCACTTCTTGCTAATCTCATCTAACTTCCTAGCAATGGAAGGGTATTTTTGCATTAAGACCACTAGGGGCATGTTGTCCTCAGGCTTCATTTCAATCTGAACTAAATAAGGCATGTTTTGGGAGGAGCTTTGAGTTTTTGGCACTTCCCCCTAGATACACCCTAGGCAGATTCCTAACTCCACATCCTGTTCACTCACACACTCACGCAATCCACAGCTATGGAAACCTAATTCATCCTATTGTACACTTTCTTATTCTTTGCCCTTAGAGCCTTACAATATGGACAATAAACAGTCACAATGATCACAGACACACATTTTACCTAACCTACTCCGAATCAATTTTAAAATTACCTAAAATCGTGAAAGTGAAAAAAGTAATTAAATACTAATACAATTACTAAAAGTATATATATTTGACAAAATAGAAATGACAAATATAACATTCACAATTCCCTACCTTTCAGTCTCAACCAGTTTAGCAGTAGTTTCACACCCTCTGGTCACGCACGCACATTCCATTCCCTTTGTCTCGGACTGCATGGAGTAAGTTAATATGCTAGCAGGCCACAAAGACCACAATTTAGGTAGTAACTATTTTAACAGGCCTATAGTTACAGTTTGCCAAATGTCTGTATTTAGTAAAACATCCAGTGCACTTTATTTCTAGAAATCTCAGTCATGACCGCTGCAATATTTACAGGCTGGCTTCAACCTAGCCAAAAGAAGGCGACGGGGGCGAACCACTGTTGGTCCCTGGACAGCGTGGAGGGAATAGCACTGTGCCAACCTTGGTCCCAACATCACTGCCCTTCTCAACACATTCCGGTACACACTGCATGTCATCCTCATATCATCGGAGCAGAGAGGTGGACTTGAGCCACCATTTATTGTTCTATACCTCCCACCATATGCCCCATTCCTAAACCCAATTGAATAGTTTTTTTTCAGCATGGGGATGGAAGGTGTATGACTGCCGTACTTTCGCACGCATGCGTATTCCCTAGGCAATGGGGGGTGCATTTGGTGAAGTTGATGTGGGGGCTTTCGGCGGTTGGATCTGTCTCAGGGAGAACACCGCTTGTGATTTAGGTAAGGTGCTATGGCCAGACAAACATATGAGGCGGGATGTAGCCTAATTTCTTTTATCTGAAACTTTGCATGTATTTTGTCATTTTGCTTTTAGAGTTTTTAAAGAAAGAAAACTCTTTATCTAACTGAATTTTTTTTCATGGTGTTCTCCTGTTTAGAACGGAGAGTGTTACATACAAAACACAAGTGTTAAAAAATACTGTATTTTGGAAATAAATTACATTGTTTTTGTTACTGTATTGAATTTGTGTGTGTTTGTTTATATATATTTGAATAGGTATACAATACTGTCTTTTACAACTCGCTACACTGAAAATGCAAAAGGCATAAAACAACTGATGTTTTGGATAAAATTGCTTGAATACAGTGTTTGCTTTTGCTAGAGATTTGCAGAGTTTTGCATTTTGTGTTTGTGGTTTTGTGTTTAGAGTTCTGGGAAAATGAGCCAAAGATTCACCAAACGTGTGTAAACAATTGGGAAAAACTGAATTGCAAAGAGGAAGCTTTTAGGAATCACAACAAGTCAGACCATGTAAAGTTACAGAGCTGAGTCGCTGAGGCGCATAAATGTCCCCAACGCTCTGCTGACTTCCAGTTTTCATGAATTACTAAAACACTAAACACTTTTCTCTGAACCAAATTCTCAGTGGCCTAAACCAATTTGTCAAATCAGTCACTATTTTGGCAAAACTTTTAACTTTTACAGCAAGGGCCTAGTCTGGGCCATTGTTTTGTTCCCCTGATAGCACTCTGGATTTACGCATGCCATTTCCTGTATTATCACCCCCCTACCCATTAAGCCAGCAATCCTCTCCTCAGCACCACATTATTAAAACCTTGGATTCCCCTTTTATTTTTGCCTGATCAACACTGTTTCTAATCACGTTTGTGCCTTGCATATTCTCCTTAGTGAGTCTTTTCTGCTGCTTATCGCAGTTCCATTCATTTGTTCTCCAATTGTACAAATTTATACGAAACCTATTGGTGCCATCACGTTTGAGAATTAACAAGCAGGGGGAACTCCAAGGACTTCAAGGACCAAAAAAGCACAGCAGAGGATGTACTTCCTGCGGCAGCTGAAGAAGTTCAACCAGCCAAAGACAATGATGGTGCACTTCTACACAGCCATCATTGAGTCCATCCTCACCTCCTCCATCACCATCATTCCATCTGCAGAGAAGGTGATTGGCTGCAATCTGCCATCCATCCAGGACCTGCACACCACCAGAACCCTGAGTCACGCTGGAAAGATTGCAACTGACCCCTCCCACCCTGGACACAAACGGTTTCAGCCACTCCCATCTGGCAGGAGGCTAAGGTCCATAAAGACCAACACCTCACACCACAAGAACATCTTCTTCCCATCGGCAGCTGGCCTCATCAACAAGGCCAGACGACCCCCACACTGACACCCTCTGCCCCATAACTTAAACTCATAACTTAAATTCTACATAATGCATTACATTAATGCACTTCTCTGGACCTCCTTCCTGCTTATTTCCTGCACTTTTCCACTTATTCAGTAAATGTTTGCACATTTTAGATGTATATATTGTTTTACCTCATACTACTTACTACATACTTCTGTCATGCACCATAGCACCAAAGCAAATTCCTTGTATGTGTAAACATACTTGGTAATAAAGCTGATTCTGATTAGTACTGCCTACATCTTATTCATTTCCATAAATTTGGCCATCAGGGCCTTTAAGTCTCCCACCGCCGGTATCTTCCCCATTGTTCGTTCCTTGACTACTCGTATCCAGTTTCCTGCCCTGTTATGGAGATTGGGTAATTTAGACACCAGACCCACCAGATCCTGTGTAGCCCATAGTACATACTGCGGATGTGAACAGTTTAGTAGGATGGGGTTCATGTGTCCAGTATTGCTTCTACTTATCCTTTTTGTTTCACCACTACTGACTGCTCCTTCCGTGCTCTGTATGTCTTGGTCACTTTCTGGTTTTTCCTCCTTCCTATCTGCTGCCTTCCTACTCACAATTTCTTTAAACTCCTCCCATGCCTTCCTTTCTCCCTGTATATCATCCTCTAGCTGTGCTTCCCGTTTCCTCTGATAGAGGCTTACATCTTCTCACAGTGATTTCTCCCTTTGTTCTCTATCCTGCTTGAACTGCTTCATTATCTCCTTGTCTTCCTCCAATATTTGTCCCTCTCATTCTTCTTTTTCCCACCCCAGAAACTCTTAACACTCCTTGTAGCAGTCCAGATGTCTGTTTTAGATGTCTCCCTCACATTTCAAAGTGCCTACCATGACCGGACACTGTGCCCCCTTGTATGGAGGTGGTTCATTGGTCCATTTTGTCTTCCTTGCTATCTTTTAGTAGCATGCTTCTTGCTCCAACTGACCCTTGCTCTCTGCTAACTAAAAATAGCTTTACTTTCCTCTCATTTCTTTTTTGCTTTCTTTTATCACCAAAGATTGGGTGATCTCCTGCCTTATAGTTCTTTATGATTGGGTCTTTCCCAGACTTAGACATCAAAGGTCCCTTCTTTGGGCAAACTTTTTTCTAATACTCCGGAGATTGTTTTAATGTCTCTTGCACATAAAGGAAACATTTTAGCTCGAATTTGTAGCGGTGCTCCTGCCATTCTTGCTCCATGTGGCACTATCTCTCCCTGTTTATCTGTAATGATTGCCAATAATCCCTTGTCTAATGCTTCTTACCGAAACTTCCACTGAAACTGAACTACGTATGGGGTATGTTTGGGGTATGAAACTAATTCTTTGCTTTACTGGTCCGACCCTGGATCTCAAAATGTCTAGGTCCACATTCATCTAATTGTTGATTAAACCCAATCTTTGGTCCGGACTCTAGATACTTGGCTATTGGTCTGTTTATATTTGGTAAGCTGGAACAGACAATAAATTGTGCCATCCGAAATCCACACTACTTCTAGCTCAATATAATGAGTGGCCTTATATAATAACAGGCAGGAAGATGTAAACATCAAGAGAAAATAGGTATGAGTCACGCTTCTCCAATACAATGTAATTTTGATGCAAGTACTGCATCTGAACTTCTGATTCTGAAAAAAAAAAAACTAAAAACACCATACTGCTCCCTTTGGTTGTTCAGAAATTACTTCACTCATGAATGAAGATCATGTTAACATGTACACAAAGCGCATTCTCCTCAAGTCTGTGAGGGCTTAAAAAGCAGCTCATTGTCATGGCCAATATTATGTTACCGAGGACCTTTGGTGTGATTGAAGGACAACCACGGACTGTAAAATGTACTGTAAACACCACTTGTACTCTAAGTGTCAATGCTGATGGTGAAGTTAGCATGGCCCTGTTATAGCACAAGGTTGACAGACTCCCCTATTTAACCATGCACTACACATGTCAATACACTTGCTTGACCTATCCATTAGTTATTTTAGGCAGCAGTCATGAGAAACTGTATCATACCAAGAAGACCATGTATGAAGACTAGGTGCGCAAAGGCTCTCGCAGATATTTTGAGCCTTTTATGCACCCTTCTTAAGTCTGGATTTTTGCATGCTTTGTCTAAGGGAATTGCCCACAGTTCACCGTGTTGTGGTTACTCCCTGGTAACCCACGGGGGTTACCAAGGGAAGCCCGGAAGCGAGAAAAATATCCAGGCAGACCCACCTCACAAATGAACGGTAAACAAAAAAGCATGGAAGGTGCAACCAACCCTGACATATAAAACATGTAGAAATAGACACAATGCTCACTAATGGTTCATATAGCCAGAACTGTATCTGGTTTTTCCTATGATGATACATTCCAAATATGCTTTCATCCGATTCAATTTATAGCATTTTTTGCCCATGCAGCCTCTTAAACTGAATCCCTTACACTCACACTCAAAAACACACATACACTCAAAAACACACCCAGACTCACTCACACCCACCCACACTCACACACTCCCTTACAAAATCAGACACACACACATACACACACTTATGCTACCCAAGTGGGTAAAGTTGACCAGAGTCCCACACACCCACATGCACACACACACCTATTTACCCGGGAATAGCGAACTGTCACCTGGGTAAGAATTACACTCTGGTTCCCATGGTTATGGTCACGCAAGTCTTACCCAGGAAGAGAGCACCGTCCCCTGGGGTTAAGGTTAGGGTTAGATTGGTACTCTGGTCCCCAGGGTGAGTCATCCAAGTCTTATCCAGGAATAGAGCACTGTATCCCAGGTAAAGATCCATGGAATTGACCCTAGATTATCCCCAATGACTTGGCCACACTCTGCCACTCATGTGACTTGGTATCAGGGGCATAGTCACTGGACCTCTAGGGTGACTCACCCAAATCGTACCCAGGAATAGTGCACCGTATCCCGGGTAGGGAACCATGGAAGTGACCCTGTATCATGCCCAATGACTTGGCCACACTGCCACTCATGTGACTTGGTATCAGGGGCATAGTCACTGGACCTCTAGGGTGACATACTAAATCGTACCCAGAGACAGTGCACTGTATCCCGGGTAGGGAACCATGGAAGTGACCCTGTATCATGCCCAATGACTTGGCCACACTCTGCCACTCATGTGACTTGGTATCAGGGGCATAGTCACTGGACCTCTAGGGTGACATACTAAATCGTACCCAGAGACAGTGCACTGTATCCCGGGTAGGGAACCATGGAAGTGACCCTGTATCATGCCCAATGACTTGGCCACACTCTGCCACTCATGTGACTTGGTATTGGGGCCACCCTGGAGTCTTTGGATTGACAGGGTGACTCACCCAAGTCTTACCCAGGAATAGTGCACTGTATCCCGGGTAGGAAATCTAACCTAAACAAAACTGGGCATGCCTCGGGCCTCTCACTCGGTCAATACATTCCCCCAGTTACCCTGCTCTCCCTTGGGCTCCCTACACTGATTAAACCAAGATAGTCTCCGGGCACCTGGTAAGTCTCCGGGCACCTGGTAACTCCAGAGCCAATTTTCGAAAAACATCAGAATTACGTAACTCATAAGTGGCCTTTACATTTTTAGCACCAATCTATTGTACTAGCAGTCTTCACCAAACGTTGGACAGATCATGATACAAACACACATCAAGAAAGTAATCTGATGCATTTTTTTATTTTAAAAGCATGAATCCACTTAATGTATAGTGCCATAATCAGGAATCGACATTAAAGCTTGTCCGCTTGTCACATTTTTGCAGATTATATGTTCGAACAAGTGAACTTCCTCTTGTAGTTGAAATAAAATAAAAAATAAAAATCCATATGTAATAATATCTGCAACAAAATTAAATCAAAACTTGAATGTAAATTCTTTTGCTATTTCTGATTGGCTGCAGTTTGTGATACTTAATTAAAAGTTTGAATGTAAAATTTAAAGCCGGTCTGATTGGCTGCTGTTATCTATTTTAAGTTGGACGTCGAATTTTGAAACTTTGTTTTAAAAACGTAAATATCATTTCTATTCACATGGCTTTGTGTTCCCTGGGAAACCTATACCTGTTGTTTGTCATTATTTTTGTCAATGATGTGCATTTTTGATGATGTGTGATGATAACAATAGTAACAATAATAATAATAATATTGACAATAACAATCATAGCAATGATATTAACAACAATAACAATCATAACAATTATTATAACAACAATAACACCAATGATTATAACAACAATAACAATCATTAATATTCAGCGCAATTAGCATACATCTTATTTGGGGGGCGGTAAGAGACCTGGATAATGGCTAGGGGGGCGCTGGCCCAAAACAAGTTGAGAACCACTGCTCTAGGCCTCCATCCTCTTTAAGTTACTAATTACATACGCCCCTAAACACTCAGTGAAACTATGTCATGCTGGTTGTTTTAGGAAATAATGCAACTCATGAGCCCCCTGACCTCCTGAGATCCCAAAAGCCTAGGAAGCATTACAACTAGCAGATAAGATAGTAATTAGCTGCATTCCCAGAAAACAGATCCAGAGTTTGACTGGAAAGTGAGGTCTGGTGAATTATGACTTTACCTTTTAGTGTTCTGTGTCCTAGTACTATTATTCAGTGCATACTTGATTTTATGAATAGATATTGGTTAGTATTATTTATCAATACATGCTGTTCAATACCGTTCTGCCTTATGAATATATGATAAAAATATCAATCCTATAATAGTATGGTTATGTAATGCATTCATAAATAAAGTCTCCTTCAATCTCACCCTGCTTTGTCACACCTGATTCAAATGATCAGCTCATTGTGGAGTCCTTCGTGAGCTACATCAGATATGTTAGGGCAGGGAGAGATCTAAAACATGTAGGGCAGTGGGGCGGCCAGGGGCAGGGTTGAGAAACAATGGTTTAGGGGGACAGAAGAGAGAAGTAACAATTGTAAAAGTGTCGTTATTGGGATGGGGGAAAACTACATTGAAATGCAGTAAAAGTTTATGTTGAACGCATAACTGAATTTTGTGCTGGGAGCCCCAAGGCTTTGAACAAATGTTAAACTTCATTTACCAATACAAGTTCAACTTTAATATATATATATATATATATGTGTGTGTGTGTGTGTGTGTGACCATGGCAACCACGGGTGACGTCAGTGCGAACTGTGAATAATAGTTTTCTTATTCTGTTTAAATGTAAGTATTCAGCCTAGCTTATACAATTCTTAAACTTCTCTCCAAAGCCCTGCAACCACGCCAAGAGGGTCAAATCTTTGTTTCTTTTATTCAAGAAAAGATGACTGAATGGAGCTGGGAAGAAAATGTAATCGCAAGAAAAAGCAAAAGTGAAAAAACGTCTTTGAAGGACGACATGTTGTGATTGAACGTGAAAATACATTTCTTGGTTTAGGCAAAAAAATGTACCACATTTTAATTTCTTTTTTTGTATTAATAAAATCTTTAGTTCTGTTTTTTATTCTTACGACGAATACGTTTGTGCTCAATTTGACTCCATACATGGGTGGTCAGGTGTGCCCGTGTATGGCACATGAAAAATGTAGTTTATACTAAACAGAATAACTTGCTGGCCTGCTGTTGATTATAGTTTTGATGACAATTTGACTGAGTAAGTTAAAAGACAGGTATATTCGTAAGAAAGTTATGGTAGTAGAAGGAATTACAACATATCTGTCATTACCTTGTTTTTGGCAACAAACGCCAATTATTTTCATGGGGGGAAAAATCTCTTAATACAAATTACCATTCCTGCAACGCTAAATATTGAAAATAAACTTGACTTCGTCCTGATCTTGCCTCTTCTGAGTGTGCTGGCATTTTTACACAAGCGTAGACGATTTAAACAGATCATAATGTGATTCCGATCAGATCTTAGTGTAAACCAACAAATGCATTTTAAAATCACAACCACATGTTGGATACAGATGTAAAAAGTGCTTTTATGTTACCACTGTTTGAGGTCAGACTATTTGTACATTCCATAATTTTACTCAAACCTTTTCATATGTCAATGCAACCCATATTTGCAGAACAATGTTTTCCATTTTCACCAGTGAGCCCCTTTTTTCTTGGCGACCACTTCCAGAAAATGGGAGTGGCTCGCATAGAGGGAAAGTGCAGAATCAATGTCAATCCATTGGACTTGCCCGGCATCGTCGCCTGCTTGCAAAGGCAGCTCACTCACACTGTTTCCTACGTAACCAGAACAACAACAAAAATCCACATATCAGAGTTTTGCTTCTGTGTGTGTGCAAAAACATACTTGGGCCAGTCACCACAGAGCATCTCAGAAATGGTCCTCGGAATCTTAACAAATATGAAAATGTATGCATTCCCTACTAAGCTGCTCCCAATACAAGCTTTTGCAAGCTGATAGTGTACATATGATCTTGAACCTTTCACTTGTGACATAATTCAAACCCAACCTTGTATTATATTGTGAGGCAATGACAGTGACTTTTTGTTTACAATGAGAATGGTTCTCACTTCAGTTGGTCTTTAAGGGATAGCTAAACATGTTGCATGCTATCCTGCTGTGCATATAGCCAAACCCTAATCCCTAACTGAATTAGTCACAAAAAGAAAATCTGCTTAGATAAGACTGCCAAATTCACATTCAGGAGTCAGGCAAAGGGCATCTGCTAACTTTTTTTGGAATGTAAATATACCGGTTTCATCGTGGAAGTTGACGGCAACCGTTTCCATCCAAGAGTTGTCAGTATTTCTTGGGTCATCTACATAGCCCTTGTAGACCTGAGACTTAGATAAGGGTGAGAAAATATTTCAGTCCATATACGAGGGAATACAATAAGGAACAAATTACCATAATTTTAGGGAGGGTAAACTAATTTGGGATATCTGGAGAAAGACGGATATCTCTGAAATGAAAATGGACCCCCCCCCCCTTTTAGTAAAACACATTTTACATGACCCACCATGACCAACAGCAAGTAATTCCCCCAAACACAAAATAATAACTAAAACCAGTCCTTAATTTGTAAGTCCCAATATGTCGGAAACAAACCATGTAGGTTAAAGGGGATGAGCTGGGGGACTCAGGGATACCGGAATATATGATGTTTGTATTTCATTATAATGCATTGAATTTGTAAGAAGGCAAAAACGGGCTTTCAGAAGTTGCAGAAGTGTCTGGGGAAAATGCATCTTTTTGTAAATGTAATATTTCATGGCTGGGTTCTTAGAGTAATTGTTTTAAAACAAATCCTATTAATTAAATAAACTGCAATCAGTCCCTTATAGCGAAGGACATAAGAAGCATCCCCTATATACTTCCTCTTATGGCCTTGGTGAGCACACAGAAGGAGCCATTAAGGTCATTTCAATGTAGCTAATATTCTTATTGACTACTTTCTTGACTAAGTTCAACTCATTGACGGATCCCACCCGATGACCTGGTTGGGCACGCATCTAAAATGGTGGACGACCTCAATGACATTTCTAGAATACTTACCTCCGAATCTGATGAGTTGAACAGAGCAGTGATACGCTTGTGGATCCATTCTATTTCCTGAGGGGAAGCGTCCAGGGAGTTTAGAGCCTCTTCAGAGAACTCCCGCCGTAGGGTGAGGGACACCAGTTCTCCGGGGTCGACCATACCCTACACACACACAAGTAATTATCAAAAAGAAACAAAATATTGAGAAAGGAAGGAAAAGGAAGTTCCACTGACCCCTGGGAGGGCCCATTCCCCACAGTCTTTCCTCTTGATGGACACAAACTGCAGAATAGGCATTTTGGACCTTGAATGGTACACTTTCTGTCCTGCTGAGTCCCTCTTCCACCTGTAAGGAGGCGACAAATACAATATATTTAAGTTACACAAACGTCTACTAATGCACCAGCAAGAGCCTACTTCTCATGCTGTATCATTGCCCACTACGGCAAATGCACCCATGCGTTTGTTGGAAGGGTGGTGAGGTCAGCCCAATACCTGGTCACAGTGCGAGTCAGTGTCTTAGACCATTGTCATTATCACTCCAAAGTGATTCCGTGGCCAAACGTTTTGAGAATGACACAAATATACATTTTCAGAAAGTCTGCTGCCTAAGTTTTTATGATGGCAATTAGCATATACTCCAGAATGTCATGAAGAGTGATCAGATAAACTGCAATTAATTGCAAAGTCCCTTTTTGCCATGAAAATGAACTTAACATTTACATTTCCACTGCATTTCAGCTCTGCCACAAAAGGACCAGCTGACATCATGTCCGTGATCCTCTTGTTAACACAGGTGAGAGTGTTGACGAGGACAAGGCTGGAGTTCACTCTGTCATGCTGATTGAGTTAGAATAACAGACTGGAAGCTTTAAAAATGAGGATGGGGCTTGAGGCTGCCTGTAATTGGTGGCATCATGATGTTGAGGCCTTGGGTAGAATGAATCCAAGAACATTTCTAGCGGTATAGGATTCCATGGATCATCAGGCTAGGGTGCGCAAGCAAGTAGTGCAGGGTCTTCAAGGCATAAAGGTTATTAAAGATTGTTACAAGTTGATGCTTCCTTGTGACAGGGTTTTTCAGGCACCCCTGCCTTATGTCCAGCGTGACCAAGTATGGAGGGCTGCATTTCAAGCATGCCCTCTCTCCTGGCTTTTGCGGATGTTGAGGTGTTCCCTGGCGTTTTAATTAACTTTTAAAATTCCGCGAAACCCTCCAGCAATAGCTCTTGCTCTTTTGTAGAAAAAACTAGGCACGCTCTTTGGCCATGTTGGGCAGCCAATTGCAGTGTTTCTGATCAATGTTTCGACTATCGATACATACCCCTTTTTCAACCAACGCATGAATGCACAATTATCCCAGATAACTCAATCCAGCTACATTAATCACCATCAACAGTTGTGTTCGAAAAACCAAATTAGCCGGATCATAGTTAGATCTGTGAAACATAGGTGCATAGTTTAACAGATTCTAAGATAAAGTGAAAAATTGTTACCTGGTAACAATAGGATCTGCTGCATGATTGGGTCCCCACCGTCCCAGCAAACCTCTCCCAGTCAAACCAGTCCGGCCACAAGGATTTCTAGTGTGAAACAAAAGTGAATGCGCTTGGATTGATGAATAACAAATGATTGAAGGTCATACAGAACTGTAGCAAAACAATCTCCCACCAGCCTACTTAGTCGCACGCAGTCAAATGCTGGCTTATCATTGGTCAAAGACTGAATCTGGACATAAGGATGTTCCATGTCTGCTTGTGACCACTGGTGTTTACAAATCAAGTAGGCATTGTGTTGGACATTTTAAAGATACACGAAGCATGATAGCAGGGTCCCAATCGTCAATGACTGACATTCTCAAGCTAATATTAATTGTACTCTGCAAAATGTTATGTCCACAACTAGGTCCACGTGATGACTTCTGATGGTCACCAGTATAGAACTATGAAGATCTTGTTCAATCATCATCGGAATTCTTAAGCATGTATACAAATGGGTTTGAGTGAAGGCTCACTTTGGAATGCCATTCTCCACGCTGTACTTGCCCCCGTGACTCCGTCTGTCCACCTTGCCGTCCAGAGTGTTGAACAGCGGAGAGAAAGACCTGTGTGAAAGAACACCACATTGTATCACTACCACTAATAAGTAACAACCGCAACGATCGACACAGCCGAAAGAAAATCTCATGCGTAACTCTCTTTCCCTCACCCAATTTCAGGGTCGGCCCATACAGGCTTGTTGAGCACAGCTGGGGCTGTGTAGCTCACTGGGCTGTACGTGTGCCAGTCAATTTTCCAGTCTACCTTGTCATCCGGCACCTGAAACCGCTGGGTCTCTGAGCATGGGTACTGTGTGCATCTGGCCTTGACATTAGGGGCTGAGGAGAACATGGTGAAGGCACTGGTACTGACGCTTCTAACCGTTCTGGCAGCAGAGCATGAGATGGGAGGCCTTGCACAGGATGGAATAAGAGATATCTCAATATTAACCACAGTAAATGTTGACGTACATAACATATACGGTGTACGGAACAGTACCCAGTTAATGCAGATCAGAGCCGTAGAGAAAATTATAAATTATTTTCGGAGGACCGTCCCCTACAACGTGGAAAAAACCCGAGGCGTTTATCCTCAACCAGTCTGGAGATATGAATAGAAATGTAACGGGTGCGTTTATTCGACGCTAAGTTACGTCAATAAATCTTTAAAAGCCTACGCAAAAACAGTCCCATTTGAGTCAATAGAGATGACGGAACTCTTTCTCTCTATGGCTCTGACGCAGATAACAAGGTACGTTTTTATCTGCATTGTCATACTAGCCTATCTAAGGTGGAAAAAACAGTAAACTTAATAACAATATGAACAGAATGCTTCATACCTGATTATTGAGGTGCAGAGACAATATGGAAATGCAAAAATAGTAAGCCCGATTCCAATTGGCACGAAACACCTCCCTCCAAAACGTATCATAACAGCCTTCTGCTTCTTCTTTAAAATGAATGTCAAGTCGCATCCGTTGAATGTGCATATACTGCCGCCTACTGTACCGGAGTTTTAGGTCGTACATGCCCTACACAAATCACACCCTCTCACTCAAGTCTGTCTCCCTGAGAAAGTGAATTACTGCCCTAGCCACCACCCGACCCCCCTTCCTGCCTCCCAGTAACCCCTCTTAATCCCACATCCTACCCAACCCACTGACCTTCTCATATAACTCGTGCCTCTTATTATACTGCGCACAGTACAACACACGCTCAACTGTTTCTTCCTGTAGATACCCATCACACAGTCCCGTCTCATGTTTCCCTATCATCTTCAGTGATGAGTACAGGCCTGTGTGGCCAAGCCGTAGCCGACACCACAGAACATCGTCCCTTCTACAACCCATATTTCTGAGCTCTACCCTCACTGTTCGCTGTACCCCATAAAACCTTCTACCCTCACTGTTCGTTGTACCCCATAAAACCTTCCACCCTCACTGTTCTCTGTACCCCATAAAACCCTCTACCCTCACTGTTTGCTGTACCCCATAAAACCCTCTACCCTCACTGTTCGCTGTACCCAATAAAACCCTCTACCCTTCCTGCTACCATCCCACCTCCTCTGCCAACATTTAACACCCACCTCCTTTATCAAGCACCCCCACCCCTTACCAGCACATCCAGCCCGAGGTACCCAGCTCCGCTCCTCCGGGCCGTAACCCTCCCACTCCGACGCCTGGAGTCAAGGATAGACGAGACGGAGTAGATGGGAGTCCCGTCGACAACCAACGGCGGCGGAGGAGTCACCTGGACCAGTTTGGACGCCGTCCTCTCTTCTCCTTCTAGCGGCGGGTCGGACCGCGACGACGGCGACATCTTGGAACTGGAGGACGTTCTCCCTCCTTGGACGCAGGTTACTCCGCCCCCTCTCCGAATGGGAATGTCAGGTGCAGATTGGCTCCACTTGGCTAAGTGGTAGCATTCCTGCCGTGTTCCACAGGGGACCCGGGTTAGTTACCGGGATGGGGCACTGTTGGTTCTCCATTTCTCTCTGTGGTTGTTTAATTTTTTTCGTTGACGTTTCGAACAGTAATGTTCGCTCCGTCCTTGCTGGGTTTTTTCTTGTTAGAAAGAACCAGAATTGGATGTGAGAAGCTCCACTCTCCTTATCCTAGAGAGAGTGGATATTCAAGAGTGTAACCTGGGGTTCTTTTGGGGCCCGGCAGGGGTACATTTTTGGCTCGCGTCGCTCCGCCGTTAACCGCTAGAGCTACGCCTCTAGGGGGCGGAGCTCCGCGACATATAACTTAAGTTACCAGGAATGTAACTCCGGTTATATGAGTGGAGCGTAGCCCCCTAGACATGATGCCCTGACCGGTCCCCGTTCATTCTCGCTGAAGAAAAATGGGACATGGTGTGAAGGGCACACGCTCAGATATAGGGGCAGGTGTGCCCCGATTGGCTGAGCTAAGTACATTTTGTTTTCAGTTGGCCGCTATGCGGCATGGGTAAACCGCTAGAGCTACGCCTCTAGGGGGCGGAGCTCCACGACATATAACCGTACTTCACTGTTAAAAGGAGTAATGAGGAAATACAGTGAACACCGCATTTCCGAATGGCAATAGTGTTTTGGAATTACATAATTTCGCAATTAATCAGATGCATTTCAACATTCAGTTTGAATGTTTATTATGAATTACGTTTATATTGAAACCTAAACGGTTATATATTGTATATTCCGTATCAAAGTTTCTTTCTGCTTTCACATATTGTTGTGATGTCTTCGTTTAGTCCCAAATTTAATCACCACTTATTGATGTAAATAAGCAGTCAAAATGAAAAACAATTCAACCAACTATGCCGAGCCACTAACATATTGTGTATTATATTTTGTATATATTAAATATAGATACAAATGAGCCACTTTCCATTAAAAGCCCAATGAGGAATTTCCATTAATCTTAACCGATTTTTTAACTGCAGTCCTTCAAGTGAAAACATGTTGGGAGGAAGGCCTTTCTCAAATCGACCAGTTATCTAAACTGCTCTGTCATGTCGCAGTATGTGCATCGTCTAGAAACATAACTACTGCTTTTACAATACGTTTTTCATTGGGAACGCAGTAAAGAGTCATATCAAAAGCAATCACTTGGACCTATGTAAACATAGAATCAACCAAATTACTTTTTTACCATCATGTGGGTTGCCTGTACAGAATCAATGTACGTATATAAAACTGTTGTTTTATGTACGTACCAGAAGGTGGCAGTACCTCATCAACCCCTGAAACGCGAAAGAAAAAAAACAACAACGAAGAAGAAATAAAAAAAGAAAATCAATTCACACTGTAGAGGGGGGCCTTGATCGACTCGTCTCTATTCGTCAACGAAACAAACCCAAGAAAATATATTTATTCTTTCAATCAACCTGAAGTCATTTATACCTTTTCGCCAGGGCCCCTCCCAAAAAGATTGTCGAAAATAGTCAATTTCTAGACTGAATCATGGCAGATTCTAGCAGCAGTGTCGCGGCGTCTGGAGCCACAGGCTCAAATACTGGTGCTGCCGGGTCTGGTGGTGCTCTTGCGCCCGAGGAAGCGACTGGAACGGCGGGGACGAAGCCCGTGTTGGAGGTGGTGAAGGGGCAGAACTTTGACGTTGGCCCTCGCTATGTTAACTTGTCTTATATCGGGGAAGGGGCCTATGGGATGGTTTGGTAAGAGAAATGCACTATTTCGTGGTTAATAAGTTGATTTCGTGATAGAAACAAGCTAGCTCAATTTAGTTGGCTTAGTGTTGAAGGCGTTGGCTAACTCTCCGTCTCCTGATATTGCTTGTTCTATGACATTACACTGCTTACTAACGTAAACTGTAAACAACACACAATTATGCATCTACGTTATGCATGCATATATATATATATATGCATGTTAACTAGCTGAGATTTAAATAACAACCCTGCGTTTTCAGTTAACGTATGTTAGCCGCTTTTTAATTTATACTTAGCGTTAAATGTCCAACAACATATTGCCAGGGCTTGACTTATTTGAATGGCAGTTTTTTTACTTTAACTACATAGGTACGGCAATACTCGCTACGCTGTGTTGTGGTTTTAGTAGTACTTAAGTTAGCTGACGTTGGCTTGTTCGCTACATGGTGATTGTTGTGCAGTTGCATCTCAGTAACGACGTGCTCGATTGCTTACAAGTAAAGAAATTCTAACACGTCAAGTATAGCTTGCCTTCTTATTTGTTCATACCCTTATAAGTAGTGGAAGTACTTGAAGGTAGCTAAATTGCTAATAGGCGTGGTTATTACGAGGCTGCCAATTTTTTCTATACAGGAAGTGGTAGGGAGTGATTAGCGTGATTGCGCAGGTCTTTGTAGTCAAGCCGATAGATGTTATTTGTATATTGACCGTCCATAGTTCATACTGCTTGAGGACAAAAAAATATATACTTTTTGCAAATTACCTTGATTGCATAGTATATGGCTTGTGTGCTATAAAGTATATTAGTACTAGCCTAAAATTACAAAGTATATTTTCATTTAAATAATTTAGCAAATGCTTTTATCCAGAATTTCCTACAGTTGTATTCATCTTAACATTTCTAGGTGAGGCAACTATATATTATCAGGCAGGTGTGTTTAGTGATAAGTATTTTTCCCCTGTAGTCTAACTAATGTGAAGCATGGACAAGAAAAATAAATATGCTTAAGCAAACAGCATTCCATTGCCACAATTTCAAAACCCTGCAGTGTCCTGTTTTGGACTTTACACAAAATGACACAAACATTTTATATATATATATGAACATATTTCAGTGGAAAAACATTCACTGGGCATGCATTGTTTTCTCCCTCTGTGACTTTTTCTTGCATGGTTTGAGATGCTTTTTTATTACTCATTATTGCTTAGTTTCAACATTCTTTATGTCAAAATCAGCATTATAAAATGAGCTTTTAGATCTTATTTTAGGGCTAGGCATGAGTCGGTGGCATTTGATCTAGTGGTTATAGTATCTGACAGGCAGTCAAACATTTGCCAGATAAAATCTATGTGCAAGGCTATATGTTGTTCATTCCCTGAGCAAGGCAGATTGACACTGGAGGTGTCGTGTTAAAAGTGAAAGTAAATTTTTGTTTTTGGCCTTGTTTTCAGATAGCAGGTGAATTTAATACTAAACTGTGCGGTTAGGTGGCTATAGTCAGATTTCAATTCAACATTGTGTTTAACTATCCAACTTTTACATGTCCCATGGGATCTCTAGTGGACACAGTCACAAGTAGTGATTCTTTTCATTGTGCTAAAGTGTCACAGGCTGCTTGATGAATGCATTGTCATGTGCAACGTGCTGGAATGACTGTTTTGTAACCGGATCCCCTTCCTTCATCATTGCCCATACTCTATCTCGCTGCCCATCCCTCTATCTCGCTGCCCATCCCTCTATCTCGCTGCCCATCCCTCTATCTCGCTGCCCATCCCTCTATCGCGCTGCCCATCCCTCTATCGCGCTGCCCATCCCTCTATCGCGCTGCCCATCCCTCTATCTCGCTGCCCATCCCTCTATCTCGCTGCCCATCCCTCTATC